>JAADWT010000364.1:0-22585 GCA_023336285.1 Pythium grandisporangium
GGGATTGGGATTGGGATTGGGATTGGGATGCTGTGCCTGCTGCTACAGTAGTGCTGTGTGTGCTGGAGTAGGTACAGGACAGGACAGTGTACAGTGTATTACGGGGAACAATCGCACTGCTGTGCTGTGCGTCTCAACCGAAACTTACGCGCGCCCTTGCTTTGCTGCTGACTCTTGTGGGGGAGGGGGATGTTCGTGCGATTGCGACGGAAAAGCGCATTTTAATAGAGGGGAGGGTAGAAGGCAATCACCTTCGTGCAACCTTCAAAGAACACGGGGTGAGAGGATTGCGGAGTCTTGTCCAGGAGATTATCTCCCTGTCGTGGAGATGACGCACGTCAATCATGGAGCGTGGTGGTTGATGCGAGGGCATGTAAGGGGAGAGAAAGATGGGCTTGTGCCTGTATGTATGATTGTTAACCCTTTCAATAACCCCGAGAGTTATTCATCACTACGACCACTATTATATTGTTGCGCAGCGTGAAGCTTCCCAGTCTGGGAAGCGTCACCCTCCGCAACTGGGAATCCCAGATAATATCTGGGCGTTGAACTGGGCCCAACAATCAAAGTACGTCTCAGTTTTTACCATGGGAGTTTACGTCCATCAAAGGCGAAGAATGTGCCCGAATCTGCTAATGCGACGCCGTCCATGGCAGTGGTGAGACCAATGACGCTATCGGCTGGCTGGACAGGGCCAGATCCATTGGTCATGTCGGTGGCGACTACTCCAGGGTGCATGGCAACCACTGCTATGCCTGCCGGCTTGAGATCCTGTGCCAGTGCCGCCGTCACCATGTTCAGCGCCGATTTCGACGCGCGATAGCCGTAATGGTCGCCGCGGTTGATTTCCGAGATGCTGCCTAGCTGAGATGACATATTGGCCACCAGCGCAAATCCACGACGAGAGGCAGCGAGCTCGAGCTGTGGCGTGAATGCACGGGTCACGAGGAACGGACCCACCGTATTCACCTCGTACTGCCACATCATGTCAGCCTTGTCTGTGCTCTTAAGCGTCGCATACTTTAGAACGCCAGCATTGTTGAGTAGCAGGTCAATAGCTTCACCCTCGAGCATCTTGGCCGCATCAAGAACGGTGTTCTCATCTGCCACATCTAGCGCCACGATCTTGGATACCCCGACGGCACGCAACTAAAGCACGCCCAAGCAAACCAGCAGCGAGTTCATAATCCCGTACAATCCGTTAGAGATCAATGGAACCCCTCCCACTTCCAGCGTCCTCTGCTGCTTCGATACTCATCAGCCCCACGCTACGCATTGCTTAAAGCTTGCATGAATGAGTTAAGCTCATTCTGCCGCACCTCATCAGCCGCGTCCGGGTTCCGCGCCGCTGCGATGACCTTCCACCCGTTGCGTACGTAATGCTTTGCAAACGTGAGCCCGAGGCCGCGCGCGCTGCCCGTGATCAGAACCGTCTTTTGTGTCGCCATCGCGGATGCAAAGCTTCGAGAGAAATTGGACGGCAGGGAATTGCGGTTGTTTGTGGTTGCGCTTCCTTGTGAGGAGAACCCACTGCACCAAAAGCGGAGGCCAACCCAAAAATACGACGGTCTTGTTTTTGGTATGGCGGTTCTCCTTCTATCGCCCTTCTCTATTCAAAACGCAGTTGTCTTTGTTCGCCAAATGGACCTAGTTATTACCAAAATCTGGGTCTTCAAGGTCAACGAATACCGCATATTCGGCGTCGCGGTGGTACACGTACTATACTTAGGAAATGTATAGAGACCATCTGATTTGTCGCGATCCGGTTTGGGGCGGGAATTGACAGCACGAGGGCATTTTCGAGTTGTGCTACATCATTCCTGCATGCCAATGGCATGCAGGAATGATGTTGGCGTTGCCCAACTGCTTCTCACCATTGCAGGCCGTTTTGACGCCGCTTCATACATACCAAGTTAGAGGACGACGACGACATGGGATTGATGGGGTGAGCGCGTCGTTCAGCCAGGCGCTCTTGCGCAATTCACTCTGATATTGCAGATGGGCTCCATGCAATCCTGTTGTCAGATTGATTTGGGTGCGGGGATCCCTATACTCCCAGCAAATTGCCTTTTCAATACTAGCTGCCAGCTAATTCAGCTACATTTGAACTACGTTAGAACGAAAGACGCATACACGCGTCGGAATCTTCCATGGCGCTAGGCTCTCCACATGCGTTTCATTTTGAACTCAATGCGCTGGCTCTGGACTACTGGCTGCGCGCCATTGCTATGGCGCGAGCACAGGTGATCATACTTCGATCAGACTATTCTACCTACCGCGCACTTGGCTATTGTGCGCGTGTGCTAACTCTAAAATCTTCCTAATCACTACTACATGCTGTTCCCATACCTGTTTCCTCGCTAATTGCTACTACTAATTGCCATTTGCTATCGCTATTGCTAATGCTACTTTCTACCACTGCTATCCTGTTGCTACTTTCTACTGCGTGGGGTTTGAAACCTGGCGTCTCGCTGCTACTACTGGTATCTTCTTCTGCTATCGTCTCAAGCTCACTCACTCTTGCCAATCACCAAACGGGCCTTGACCAGTTTCCCACCTTCCTCCCTCTCTATACGGTAAGATCAGATTCTCCGGCTTTCTTCCTCCTACGCCATACTGCATGGCCGAAATCCCGAAATCACTTGAGCAAAATGGAGGCTGAAATAAGTGGGTGGTGAATATTTAGTTTGATAGACATCGAGACCGAGACTGAGATCGAGCTCCTGACAATGCCAATGAGCTCTTGAAACGGATGAATCCGTCCGTGGCAGGTGCCTCGTATCCAGATAAACTCACATATCCTAGCTCGAGGCTGGATGGGCTCTTGCCGATGAACTTGATGAACGCCGACGATGTGGACAGCACGGGGTGGCTGTTGACGAACTGGAGAAGTTCCTCCAGTTTCTTGGCACGGTGATGAAGCGCCGGGGAGGGTGAGAAAAGCAACTGTACCACCGAGTAGACACCGTGGTGTGGCAGCTCGGGGATCAACTTGGGGTCAACCAGCTCCTCCAATCCTTCATGAAGCTCGCGGAAATCCGAGAAGCGCCGACGCACGGCATAGGAATCAAACTCGTTCGACCCTACATCGACCTTGAACATCCACGTGCCGTTCTTGTTCTTGGCGCAGCCCGAAATGCTAACCCGGCGCAAATCTTCGGCATCACCCGCCGAGTACGGGCGGTTCTTGGTTTTTACCATGCGCTCCAGCATAGGGCCGGACTCGGAGTAGCTCTTCATGCGGCGTGCTGAACGGTGGTGGTACGAGCGACGTGTGGCGACGATGTCTTCACTGTTTTGGCGCACGAGGCTGGGGTTCCCAATCAGTGGGGACATCTCAGCACAGCTCGGGCTGCGCACGGTGACGCGCTTGACGGGTGACTGCGTGGGCTCCCATTCGTCGCCGCTGGCCGGGTTGAACGCGCTGCTCGCGATGCTCGAAGCGGGGCTCGCCGGCCGCTTGGTCGACACGGACACCATGGCCGGGTCGACGCGCGAGGCGCCTTCCATCAGGGCAATGTCGGCGGCAACCATAGTCAACATGAACGTTGCAAGGGGTGGGCGGAGGAGTATCTCGTGGAAGTGGTCAGGCAAGAGGAAAAAGCCAAAATGCCGAGACGGGTGGGTGGAGGTGGAGAGGTGCGTGGGTCGACTCCCCGTCAAGTGTTGGTCACGGGAGTGTGCGTTGGCGTTGTGCGTTCGCGTCTTTTTGTCGCTTCTTCAAGGGGTCGCGCTCGTCGACGGCGCGCGGCTCCGTGGCGGCGCGTTTCCAGCGGAAGGCTAGGGCAGTGGAGATGGCTGCAGGTTATCAGGCAGCTAGCTCGGGGGATGGTCGAGTGTAGTGGCTTTCGCTTGTTCGCGAGGTCTCCACTTTGCAAATGAGGCCCCGCGTCAAGCAAAGCGAGAAGCAATATGCGCTGCGCTTCTTTTTCCAGCGGCGTTGAGCCACTGCCACTGCCACTCGCTCAGAGTGGGAGGTGGCGGAGAGGGGAGATGAGGAGAGGAGGAGGTGGAGGAGAGGGGACGGGCAGGTACAGTATGGATGCTGCAGCAAACAGCCTACAGGATCATCTCCTCACCTCTCCATGGCGTTGTGGATTGATACACAAAGCAAAGCAAAGCAAAGCACCATCACTCCAGGAAGCTGGAGGCACCGTGGCTCTTCTCTGACCAGATGAGCTGGCCCGCCTTTGCCACGCACTTCATTTTTTTTTTAGGCACACTCATCCAGGCACAAACAACTGGAACACCGGAGCAGATGTTCCCGACCTTGGCATTCCTCAAGGCCAGGGGAAGGGGAATACCCACATTTTTCTAGCCGTTATTGGCAGTTACGCCAGTCAGCTCAGTGAGAACAACTCACCCTACTCGGGTAAATTTCGGTAACTTATTTTGCAATAGCCACTCGTCAGGGCAGACTTACTACTTGGCTGAGATTTTTGATTTATTCTGGTAGGAAACCGTAAATTTCGTATGCCCGTTATTTTGCAGCACACCAAACCCTCGAAGTGTTGGATGTCGCACCGCCTCTGCTCGCACATCAGAAAGTTCATCGTATGTTGATGGTGGTACGCTTGGAGGACATTGCGGAGACAAAATACGGGACATTTCCCAAAACTTACCGGGAATTTCAGGTGAGCTTGCGTCCAGTATCCGATCTCGCCGTTGCCCAGGTTTCCTCGTCTCCATGTTCTTCCTGCCGCCTACTGTACGTGTGCGGGATCGGTTCCCAAGATTTCCTGCTCCCTCTGTCTCTCTTGCCTGCTCGGAGGTGTAGCTTGTCAACGTGGAGGTCTCGAAACGGTCCACCGGAGGGAGGGGGGAGGTGCTCCTCTCATCCTTATTCGCCGGGTTTGACGATTGCAGTCAAAGCGGAACGAGGAGGAGAAGTGGAGCAAGAGGAGCTACAGTGTACTAGAGGCAGCTTACAGCAACGCAGTTGACAAGGGAGGAGCGCCAACATGCACACGCGTGCGTGCGTCGCATGCCCGCCCGTCCATCGCCTGGAGTGAGGATGCAGTTGGGCGGGACCCCGGCCCACGCCCCGGCAGCGCTGCGACGTTCCTCACCATCCCACTCACCATTGACTAACTGTAAATGCCAATTCCTCCTCGCGCCGTCAGTCTGGCGGCGCCAGCGTGTTTCACCTGCGGCGCGCGCTGACACTGGATATATACAATACTGTATATCTAACTGCACATGCAAGCGCGTTCATTCAAACGTGTAGTTTTTACCAGAATTACCGTCTCGCAAAACCACTTTAGACACAGATGCGATATGTATGTGCCTTGTCAGTGAAAACCTTGGAAAGCGCTTAGTCGGCTGCAAAATATTGCATGCAGCGAGGGATATCCCATCGCCATGGCAGTGAGAACAGAAGGATGGCTTCTCGAAGTGGACGCGGCCAAAGAGGCATCCATCAGACCAGGTCTCTACAGTGTACTGTATGCATGGTACCCTTCACCATCTTCATTCGTATCGTATCGGCTCCGGAGCAAACTGCAAGCGCTGAGAACGTTGAGGAGGGGCCTGCGCCACGGGGACATCTGGGGCCAACCGACGAGGCCATCCGGCCTGCGCAGCCTGCGTGGCTTGCATGGGGCTTGGGGGTGGAGACTTCACACAGTCGCCGCCTGCCATCCCTCTGTCCTGTGTGTGTATTGCCAACCACCAACCACCGCTGCGCGTGTGCGCCGTGGTGCCACCACCACGGCGCAGATCTTGCTCATGTGACGAAGCAAATTCTTGCGGTTCACGAGGCTGGCACACGCACGGGGCAGCCCATGCGGCCGTGAAGGCTGCCAGTGGCGGCCACCTGGTTCTTGAACCAGGTGGCCCCCAACTTTTCGTGTCGGATTGTGAAGGTTTCCAGCCGGCATGGATTTGGCGTCGTCCAGGGGGTACCCATTTGATGGCACCAGCCGGGCTGATCGGGGTGTCTCTTCAAGATCACTTTGTTGTTGTTGTTGAGGTTTCGCTCAGTCACCAAGCCCAGTCAATAATGGGGGGACCCATGGTGAATGAACAGATTGAACCGATTGAGCCAATGGCGGTGCGCGAGCTACGAGGGCGACACCATAGGCTGTACCTCCGGGCAGGATATCTATCTCTGAAGACCGCGTTGGTGATCGCAGTGGCTGGACGAGCTTGGGCGCTGGAGACTCATGAATCATCAGAGCATGACTTTCGGATGTGGTTGTGCGGTGCCGTCTTGATAGCGTTCTTGCTGTGTACTGCGAGCTACTTTTTCGTGCAGGGCAGTGACCCAGGGTACTTGGATGAAGGTAATAGTGTTATTGCTTGATGGAAGGAATGCGTGTATATGGATTCAACTCACATCGTCAACGTGGGAATATTATTTTACGTGGTTGCACATTGCACTACAGATATGATACGACGCGCTATAGAAGCAAATGGGGGTGAAGAACAACTGACCACATCTGAAGTTACGGCGGGCGAGGATGAAGGAGAGATGGACGACCTCCTTGCTTCGCGCGTTCGTTCCTCTCGTTTTACACGTGAGAAGCAGTATCACCTGCGACGAATACAAATCATTGAAACGGCACTAGGTGGTGGCTCACCGTCTTGCCATTTAGAGGCAGACCATACGGAAGACCTTCGTGGTGAAGATGGGATTTTCGTGAAGACTCCAACGATGAAGAAGGACAGCAGCATCGACTGTTTCTGTGTGGACTGTGATGTATTCGCGGTAAGAAGTTGCATGGTCACAGTTCCCCGTGTTAATCTGCGACTGACTTGTGATGAGCCTCTACACGTATGCCAGCCGCTGCGAGCTCACCATTGCCGGATATGCAATCGCTGTGTGGCGATGTTTGATCACCATTGCATTGTCTTGGGCACGTGCATCGGCGAAAAGAACCATTGCCGCTTTTGGTGGTTCTTGGTATTTCAGACAATTGAGATCATGACCGCCCTCGCCATTGTACGTTCTCGTTCCATAAATTGTCCCTATGTTATTATGATCAGGTGTAAATGACTTGAGCGCACCTTTGGGCTGTGTGCGCATTCCGGATAACTAGGTCTCATTCAGCTTCGAGTCAAGTGTTCCTGCAAGCTCTTCTTGGTCATTTGTGAATGGATGGGTGATTGCAATAGCGATATGTTTGCTGGTGAGTCCGCGTTCACAGTTCTTTCTACTCACATTAAAAGTGCTCGCGATGGGCTCACCTCTTGATGCAATTCTTCTATCATTCCTTCAGTCATTATTGTTGTTTGTTGGTGGTCTCCTCGTCTTCCACAGTACGTGTTGCCTTGCTGTATGTAACTCACGTGGAATCGACTTAATGACGCTCACAGTCATATTTTGCATATGTTGTTCTCTCCTAGCATATCTTGCGATGACCTGCACGACCACGTACGAATTTGGTCATGATCCCGAGCAACTCTCATACATGACTGGATTTCGAGAGTGTGATCTCCCGTTCAGCCGTGGGCTGGTCAGCAACCTTGCCCATTTCTGCAGGCCCTTAGTTTTGTCGTGCTCGCTCACTCAACACGACGTCTGGGTTCCTATGTTTTGGCATCGGCCTCTTCCTATCGAACGTGACTCCACCAGCATCTGCGAGAACCTATGGGAAAACAAATACTATAGCTGCTGTTGAGCAAGAATCCTTAGGTTGCTTACAGTTAGGGATGATAACCAACAACTGCATTGTTGATATCTGGATAGACACGCATTATAGGCATACACTTGCTTAAAATATCACGAACTGTCGTTTCAATTTTTGTTGTCGTGCTAACGAATGCTAAAACGCCCAGTGTGCCAGCCAAATGCGTGTAATCACTGACTGGTTCTGTTGTGAAGACTGGTGTTGTTGGCTGTGAGAGGACAAGCAGCCCCAGTCTGGACTTCCAGCTACCCTGAGACAAGGCATTCGGAAGGTTCGACCAACACTGGCATGCGGCAGAGCAAGAGAAATATGCTGGTATGTCAAGCTATTGCGGCCCTGACTGCATATGCCGTACTGCTCCAACCACAAGCTGTAATTGTTCATGCCGCGCATTATGCTCCAAACCACTTCCTGGGGCAATGCTTTGACCAAGAGTGGGTCAATACCACTGCTCAAACGCTGGGACTAAATGTTGATGAATTGGATTCGCGGCAACGCCGCATCCACCCATACCTCCATGCGGCGCTAAAGCGAACTCGGTTCAAAATCACCGACCGGCGTACGGAAGGCGTGCCCATGAGTCAACTTTATAATCCAAATACGTGTGGGCCAACCACCGGCAAGATCTACGGTGTTGGCAGCACAGTGGATCCAAGTAGTGGCGCAACCCTTGATCCTGGGACTGTGGAAGGTTCGCTCATTTTTGAGATGAATGACTGGGTTACGCACGAACTATCCACAACGGTACTCGCCATTATTGCGCGTGAGCTTTTGGGGTTTCCTGTCTCCATTTATGCCGCCACGGAAAATGCACTCACGGCGCAGCGCATGTCCAGTGTATACGCAGGCTTGTGCATGCCAGTACACATTGATTGTGAGGATTGGTCCGCGGACCAATGGGGGTACCGAAATGAAACATATACAGCTGGTAGTTCCGGATACATGGGACGCTCAGGTATCTACACTACGAAGGACTTTGTGACCAATGGCTCTAATACCTCACCTCCGTTTGACGCTGATTTTTGGCGTGACTACACGTGGAATGAACAGCTTCTGGCGAACCTTCCGTTGTCAGCTTTGGTTGACAACAACAAATATTTTCCACCCGATGAGGTGCTTTGTCCGGATGACACCATGGGGTGCAAAGATGGGTGCTCTAAGACAAGCACTTGCGTCCAACGCGAAGCTGTTGGCAAGGATTGCATGGTTGTGTTACTCATGTATCCATCGTACGACCCGGGCTATGCAGAAGCAGTGTTCGCCAATATTGGAATTCCAGCTTACTTTTGCTTTATCGGCCAGAGTGGAATCGAGAATTATGTGGTCGAGGCTCAGAAGAGTGGCACACCGGTTGTGTTTTATCATTTCGAGCCGGACCCGTTCCATTTCGCGCATGTGGGTAAATTTGAGCGTATTTTCTTGCCGTTGTGGGATCCAACAATCTCCCAGTTGGGCACAAAGTCGTTTGGAGAGAATGGATACGGTGGCAAGACGACAAATCCGGTCGATGTCGATTTCGCCATCACCGATTTGACCAAGTTTGCTGCCACGATTCTAAAAGAGTACGAGCCATTGGCTAATTTCTACTCGAGTTTTTCGCTGACCAATCTTAACATGCACAAATTGCTCGAGCTGTATGCGAGCATGTCATCGCCTGGTGGACTTATCCCAGTTGTGGATGATGCACCTGTTTTTAGCGCGGCTTGCTCTTGGCTGCGTGATAACTACTTAACGTGGAAACAATGGATGACTCCACTGCCCACGTGTGAGATACTTACGGATATGACGTTTGTTGTCAAGAACTGCGGGTCGGACGCGCGCGAAATTCATTTTGAGTGGCTTTTTCCTGATCCAGATGACATATCCAAACCATATACATGCGACGGGGGATCTTGGGGCACGTTGCCCGCAGTTATTTACACGAGTCGATCTTGTGAGTGGATTACAGACAACACAGAAACCTGGTATTCATGGATCGTGAAAACGCCAACGTGTGATAGTTCATTCTACACCCACTCCAGCTCCGAATGTGATGAGAACTCGAAGAGGATGGTCACGTATGCATGGCTACTCCCGGACCCAGCCAATTCGTCGCTCTCACGGGAGTGTAAAGGATTTCATCTTCCGAGGGCTGTGGAGATAGAATGTGAATTCGTGCCTTACAGCGCCGTCGCTTTCACGGCTGTGGCCGTCGTAGCGGTTGTTCTCATGGTCTTACTCGCTGTCATGGCTGGGTTTATCTGGTGGTTCCGACGAGAACCTATTATCAAGCGCTCTCAGTGGGAGTTTTTATCCATCATGATTGTTGGAGGGATGCTCATCTGTGTTTCAACAATCGTGTATGCAGGTGAACCGACTTCTTTTCTTTGCGGAGCGCGGCCTGTAGTTCTATCCACAGGATTTACGCTAACATTTGGTTCATTGCTAGTGAAATCACTTCGTGTGTACCGCGTGTTCCTATCTGGCGCCATGAAGCGGGTTGTGTTATCTTCGGCTAAAATGCTCAAGATGGTTGGACTCTTCCTCGTCGTTGATATTCTCATTCTATCGGCCTGGTTTATAGCGGATTATCCGCATCCAAGTTACGAGCTGCATGCCCAAATGAGTTTGAATGGTGAATCCGTGGCCTACAATCAATGCCGTTCGTCAAGCTTCATTTTCACGGCTGTACTTATCTTCTGGAAGGCCATTGTGCTCTTCACAGGTCTCTATCTTTCACTTCTGATTCGAAAAGTGTCCACTGATTTCCAAGAATCGGTGTGGATCTTTGCATCCTCTCTTGTTGTACTAGTTGCGAGTGTGATCATGCTCCCGCTCACGTATCTCGTCGATCTACCGGCTTCAATATTTTATATGCTTATGTCGTTCGTTCTGCTTTGCAGCACTGGGATCGTCATGGCCATGATGCTTTTACCGAAAGCGTTGCGGCTCCATGAGCAGGCAAGTGATTCTACCGTGGGCGACACGCGTTCCAAGACATCACCTACAGAGGAGAACACAGCGAACGCAAATACAGTCAAGGATAGCCGGAGCCGTCCAGGCACATCGACCTCCGCGACGGTCACACCGATTATACCTTTCGCATCGAAAGGAGGACCGCTGAGAGGCCCCAGTGCAAAGTTTTGAACTGGAGTATCCAACAAAACCCTACCGACATGAGATGACATGACTAAAGAACAAAATCGATCCTAGGTCAGAAGGAAGCAATGGTGGATCAAGGGATGAGACAGACTATCATGCGCGTACAATTAGGCGTGTCGATGTGCAACTTCAATAGACTTCGTTTTTCTTTATCTTTTATCGTTCTGGGTGACTTGGTGACATTGCTTTCGCACGATTTCTCCACCACATCCGTCGCTGTGGTGTACCCAACATACGATAACGGATGTGCCCATTCGCCCCTCCCCTTCTTTCGTCACGACTATTATATCACCCACGAACTCAACATCACGGGCGGTTCATCTTGATCAGTGTAAGTCTGCCCATTTCCAAAGCAAACGACACAGCAGTAAAAATACCCAAATAAACCGGCAGTGCTTGTGGGGACGTCACAGAGAGGGCGACTGGTTAGGGAGCCAACAAGACTCGTTGAGGCCACAATCGGAACCGCATCCTCCTTTCGTGTGCTATGATGCGTCAAGCAACATCTCGTTGGGGGCGACCTGGGTATCGATATGGACGTTCCCACAATGAGAATCTGATCTTTATTGGCATCGTGATGGCGTACCTGGTGCTGTCGCTAAAGTGGGTAAGCGCAACATACTACGCACCGAACCAGTTCCTGGGGAGATGTCTTGATGAAGTGTGGGCGGATACCACAGCGACGTCGCTACAAATATTTCCTGGCGAGCGAGATAACCAAGGTCGTCTTGTGCATCCGTTTCTTCGTGCTGCTCTTAAGACACCTCGATTTACGATAAACGATCCACGGACCAATGACGTACCGATGAAGAACTTGTTCCAGAGTGACTGTGGTGGTGGCACGGCTGGGAAAATCTACGGTGTGGGCAGCCAGGTGGACCCAAATAACGGCACTATCCTGGACCATGGATCAGTGAGTGGGTCACTGATCGCAGAAATTAAAAGCTGGCCATCGCATGGCCTTACGACCATGTTGTTCGCAATCATCGCCCGAGAAGTGTTGGGTTACCCCGTGTCACTGCATGATGTCACGGACTACGAACTAGCTTCGCAGCGCATGTCAAGTGTTCATTCCGGTATCTGTGCACCTGTTCATCTAACACTGGAAGAATGGTATGGCGCCAAGTGGTCGTACCTCAACGAGACATACAAAGTCGGAAGTATAGGATATGCAGGTCGCTCAGGCGTCTATACAATCCAGGATTTTGTCGAGCGTGGTGCCGATCAAGCCCAATTTTCGCCTCCATTCAATGCTGACTTTTGGCGAGACTACTCATGGCACGAAGGTCTTATTAAAAGCTTACGAGTCGCGGATTTGCTCAGCAATACCAAGTACCCACCCAGTACCAAGGCTTGCCCAAATGACATCAGCGGTTGCCGGGATGGTTGCTCACGGACGTATGCGTGCACGGAATGGGAGGCTGCGGGTAAGGAATGCATGGTCGTGGTGCTCATGTACGAATACTACGATATTGGGTACATCCAGGCAGTGTTTGCCAACAAGAATATCCCAGCCTACTTTTGCTTCCTCGGGTATACCCCGGTCGAAAATTACGCCATAGAAGCGCACGAAAATGGCACGGGCGCTGTGTTTTACCATTTCGAGCCTGATGTGTTCCATTTCGCCAATGAAGGCAAGTTCACACGCATATTCCTCCCACGATGGGACCCTGAGATCGCTATGCTCGCTACGAACTCGTTTGGTGAGACCGGGTATGGTGGGAAAACCACCAACCCCGTCAACGTTGATTTCCCTACACAAGAACTCGGAAAATTCGCGTCAAAGTTACTCCTAGACGATCCTCTTCTTGCAAATTTTCTCTCAAGCTTCACGATAGACACGCTTATTATCAACAAGATGCTCAAGCTTTACGTAAACATTACGGCACCATCGGGAGGTGTTGTGCCAATCGTCGAAGATGCCCCGTTGTTCAGCTCTGCGTGTTCGTGGCTTCGAGACAACTATATGACCTGGAGTATGTGGCTCGATCATTTACCACTTTGCGACTTTACAGACCACATGAAGTACACTGTCACAGGTTGCTCTTCAGCATTGCGGACAATTCGATTCTCATGGGCCACCCCGGATCCTGATAACGCAGCGAAACCGCACGCTTGTGACGGAGGTGACTGGGGATCGCTTCCAGGAGATATTCTCACCAGTCGCTCCTGCGAATGGATTAGTTCGGAAAAGTTGACTTGGCGCAGCTGGATAAAGAACAAACCACCATGTGACAGCTCATTCTACACGTTTGACACCTCAGCGTGTGACTCCAATGCGAAGCGTGCGGTTATCTATAGGTGGTTGCTGCCAAATCCGTTGCTCGAGTCAAGATCATTGGAATGTCAAGGGTCGTTTCTCCCGGAGCCTGTCGAGTTGGATTGCGAATACGTGCCATACAGCACACCCGTATTTACTGCTGTTGCTATAATTTCCGGGCTGCTCGTCTTGATTTTAACGTCCATGATTGGTGTTGTGTATTGGTATCGCGACGAACCAATCATCAAGCGCTCGCAATGGGTGTTCTTGATTGTGATGACAGTTGGTGGCATCCTGATGTGCATTTCAACGATCTTGTACGCGGGTGAGCCAACAACTGTTCTTTGTGGTGCTCGTCCGTTGGTCACCTCAACTGCATTTACGCTCATTTTTGGTTCACTGCTCATGAAATCGCTGCGCGTTTACCGCGTATTCATGTCTGGAGCCATGAAACGCGTCGTACTTTCGCTGCGCAAGATGTTAAAAATGCTCACGCTAACCCTCCTCGTCGATATATTTGTTATCGTGGTGTGGTTCGCTCTTGATTTCCCAGCGGCGATGTCGATGCCTCGCGCAGAACCTAGTCTGGGAGGTGCCATCATTACACATCGTGTGTGCGCCTCATCCAGCTTTATTTTTTCGGCTCTTCTCATCTTCTGGAAGGCCATCGTATTGATCGTTGGACTGTACCTATCGTTCCTTATCCGTAAAGTCTCTACGGATTTCCAAGAATCAATTTGGATCTTCTCTTCCTCTTTGGTTGTGGTATTTGCTAGTGTGGTCGTGCTCCCAATGGCATACCTCGTGGATTTACCAGCTCGGACATTTTATGTGTTCCTAGCATTTGCTTTATTGGTAAGCACGGCAATTGTTACCGGTATGATGCTCATTCCAAAAGTTCGACGATTGCACGAACAGAATGGTGATACACAGACCTATACGGAAAGCAGTGACGAGACTGCTACGAATTCGAGCACTGAAAAGTGGAAGCAAAAAGCGAGTCGTTTGAAACAACAGGTCACTGCGTCAAAGAAGACCGTGACCCCGATCATTCCTATCGGGTCTGACGTATCCTCGAATTCCAACCGGCCAATTGGCAAGATCAACCGACCAAGAAATCCCAAAAAAGTAAAAGCCCCTCAAGAGTCCCAGAGCGAAGTAAGTACTAAAATTGATAATCCGAGGACTGAGAGCATGCACGCATGGACCGGGTCTACGAAATAAGGTGGCACACCTCCGCAGAGCTCTCAGAGTGGTTCGTACAGCCTGATTTCTAGTTCAGGATAATCACAGCCGTAACTGAAGAAAACGAAGGACGGATATTCGGAAAGAATACAAATTTACATCATACGCATTTATTAATTCACCCTGCTTGCGTAAGATGTTTGGAATACATTTGATAGACTTGCAACCATGCCGTCTCCAATATTCATACATGTACCAGTCGAACACTTGTGGCTATTCATTCTTTTCTGATTCTTAGAGGAAGAAAGATATATACAAATGGAAGTCATTAGCGTCTCGGTCCGACTTGCTAGTGACATCGTTTGTTTACTGTTCGTTCCAATCTTGGCAATGCTCCTGGCAACTTGAACACCGTATTGTCTATTACTTTCAAGCTTGCATGATTGCTGGGATGTTTACACTTGTTCTGCACTTGGCAGAGGTCATGCTAACCCACGCGATTACCGTTCATTTGATCTACAAAGTTCAACACAACCGCAATTACTATGTCCCGGCTCCTCAGGATGAATTACACCACTCCACCCGCGATTCACATGTTGCAAGCATGTCAGGTAGTTCAAACTCCAACCGTGGCATTCCTTTTATGATGTCACAAACCAAATTGACCATTATGCGGCGTAAATGGCACGAGTTATGTGCACGAAGGGCATTATGCATCGAACCGCCAGGTATGATACACTTATTTGCTCCAGGCAAAGCTGGAACCCTCTGTGAATTGGGACACAGCCTGAAGAAACGAACAGAATATTGTATTTAACGATTTGATATCGGTTTCATCCATTCTGTCCAGGTTAAATCGAAATAGCCGAGTCAATCGAGCAGTCACTACAGGGAACTGGGTCTTGCTACCCCAGCTTGTTATTGGTTTACTGGGTTGCGAGAAACTCCTCACGTCGCTCCTACCATAGACGACGGTCGCTGCCACCAGCAGCATCAAGCATCCGCACAAAAGACTCAAGCATCCGTCGCTATCTCTCCACCAAGTACGTTCTCGTCAAGATCGAGACAAGCTTCGCCGTGAAGGAAAGTAACTCACCCTGCGACAGTCGATCGAGGGTAAAGCGCGGCGCTGTGATGCGCACGACATGTGCACTCACGTTGATACAGCTCATATTTCTGCCCACATTCACGAGGGCGGCGTTTTACGCACCCACCCATTTCCTCGGCCAGTGTCTTGACCAAGCATGGGTGGATGCCACAGCGCAACAGCTCAACCTCACACCGACTGCCCGTGATGCAGTTGGTCGTCTGGTTAATCCACATCTCCACGTGGCACTCAAAGAAACGAGATTTGCGGTGAGCGACCCGCGAACCAGGGATGTTCCAATGAGTGATCTTTACCAGAGCGACTGTGGCACTGGCGCTGGGCAGTTTTACGGTGTGGGCAGCAAGGTGGACCCTGTGACCGGAACAATTTTGGACCGAGGGGAGGTGAACGGGTCGCTGGTTGTGGAGTTCCAGTTTTGGGCCAGTTCCTTTTTGATGTCATCTGTATTTTCTATCCTTACTCGCGAAATACTGGGATATCCAGTATCCATATATGATGGACCCAACTCGCGGTTCACTGACGAACGCATGTCAAGCGTACGTTCCGGTGCGTGTTCCCCTGTGCACATGAACTGTGACGAGCAAGAGCGGCCCCCAACGTACGCCAACGAGTCATACAGCGCCGGGAGTATGGGGTTTGCGGGCCAGTGGGGACTCTACGTGAATACCGATTTGGTTGCCAATGGGTTGAACACGACCAAATTCTCACCCCCATTTGCTGCCGGGTATTGGTTTGACTATGCGTCGAAAGACAGCCTGATCAACAGTCTTCCAGTCTCTCAACTCACGAACAATCCCAAGTACTTCCCTTTGAGCACGCCATGGTGCGCAGACGGATTTTTGGGGTGCCGGGATGGTTGCTCCCGAACAGAAGCATGCACAAAGCGAGAAGGCAACGGCAAAGAATGTCTTGTGGTCGTAATGACGTACCCAACTTCTATCAAGGGCTACATTCAAGCCGTGTTTGACAACCTTGATATCCCTGCGTACTTTTGCTTCCTAGGACCACGAATGATGGAGTACGTGGCTGAGGCGAGAGCCAACGGGACAAACGTCTTGTTCGTGTACTTTGAACCGGACCAGTTTCATTTTGTCCACGAAAACGAGTATGAGCGCGTTTTCCTACCACGATATCACCCCGAGGACGCAACACTGAGCACAAATTCATTTGGAGAGAATGGATACGGAGTGAAGACAACCAATCCTGTGAACGTTGATTTCCCGCCAACTCCTAGGCTCAAGTACGCGAGTAATGTAGTGCAAGAGTTGCAACCATTATCTAACTTCATATCGCGCTTCACAATCAACGAGTTGCACATCAACAAACTGCTGCGAACCTACGTGAAATACACGTCTGAAGACAGTAGCAATCCGCTCTTTCAAGAAGATCCAAAATTCAGTGCTGCGTGCTCGTGGATTCGCGAAAACTACGATGTATGGAGTCTCTGGATCCCGAGATTACCCGAATGCGACTTATTTACTCACAAGAACTACTCGATCTCAGGTTGCGACTCGGATACCCGCAGAATCGAGTTTGCGTGGCTCATTCCCGATCCAGACAACACCTCCAACCCGTATGCTTGCGATGGCGGTTCGACTGTACTTCCCGCTTTCAATACGAGTCGATCGTGCGCCTGGCTTAATGCAAACTTCTACGGTTGGATCGGATGGACTATTGCACCGCCGCCATGCGATGATTCCTTCTACACGTTCGACACCTCGTCATGCGATTCAGCTGGCACTCGTTCAGTCACATATCGCTGGATACTGCCCAACGCAGACAACTCGTCCCTTTCACAAGAATGTACAGGAAACAGTCTCCCTGCCTCAGTTGTACTCGAATGTGATCACGTGCCGTACGAAGCCCCCATCTTTACCACAGTCGCTATTCTCGCGAGCATTCTCATCGCATTCCTCATTTTCATGATTGGGTTCGTGTGCTGGTTCCGTCATGAACCCATTATCAAGCGATCGCAATGGGAATTCTTGATTGTTATGATTATTGGGGGTATCCTTATGTGCGCTGCTACACTAGTCTACGCAGGGAAGCCCACAGCCGCCCTCTGTAGCGCTCGCCCAGTGGTCACTTCAACCTCCTTCACGCTCATTTTCGGCGCGTTGCTCATGAAGTCATTACGCGTGTACCGTGTGTTCATGTCCAAGGCCATGAAGCGTGTCGTATTATCATCTGCCAAGATGTTTCGCATGCTTGGTTTGTTTCTTCTTGTGGACGCGCTGATCCTTACGGCATGGTTTGTTGTTGATTATCCCACACCTGCATATACTCTCGTATCGAGAGCGGAATTAGCTGGCGATGAAGTGACCTACCACGAATGCACGTCTTCAAGTTTCATCTTTTCAGCACTGCTTATCTTTTGGAAAGCCATTGTGTTGCTTGTGGGGCTCTATTTATCCTTCCTGATTCGCAACGTGTCGACCGATTTCCAAGAATCGCTATGGATTTTCGCTTCATCGATGGTCGTGTTATTTGCGAGTGTAATTTTGCTGCCGATGGCGTATCTCGTGCAGCTGCCAGCCTTGACGTTCTACACGTTTCTTTCGTTGGCTTTGTTGTTCAGCACGGCAATTGTCATGGGGATGATGCTCATTCCAAAGGTGGTGCGGCTGCATGATACAAGCGAAACGTCTACAACGTCCGCGGGTACCACGAGCGGCAACGACACTAGCTCACATGAATCGAGTGGCTCGGAAAAGGCTAAGCTCAGCCGATTTCGGATCCCGACCAAGGCGACGCCAACGGTCACGCCGATCATGCCCTTCACGCCTCAATCCAAACCTTCAAACCGGGCCGACGGCAAACAGAGCGACATATCCTTGGCGAATGATGCTAGTAAGACAACGACAGCGGTGATGAAGCTGTCGCCTCCATCAAACTCGATCCCGGATGTGTCGGCAATGACACCAGGCGGAGTGGGATCCATCGACGCGTGAGACCTGGGGCACCGGACGCTGCTGAATCATGCAGCTGAATACGACTGGTACGGATTGCTGGGATATATATGAAGATCAAACATAATAAATCATTTCACCGCCTGCGTGTATCCAATTTAGCAAGCCGTTTGGAAGCGACCATTTGGGTGTATGTCCCCTTGTCTAGATATGGATTGGTCTTCTTTTCTCGAAAAATTGTGCAGGTTGAGGAGGGGAGTACTTCCTGGTTTGCAACGTTTTGACGGATTTCCAAGGATCGCTGTGGGTATTTGCTTCACTGATGGTCGTGCTATTCGCTAGCGTACTGTGCTGCCGGTGGCGTAGCTCGTGTAGTTGTCAGCCTCGACGTTTTGGACTTTCATTTCGTTGGCTTTATTACACAGTAGTTGCTATGGGAATAGAGCTTTGTTTTCAGCGTTGTTAGGTCCACCATCCAAGTGGACTTACTGCTACACGTGTAACACCATGAGTCGGAATGATAAAAGTTCGCATCAAGCGAATGGTTCGAATACCGACTAACGCAACATCGACTACCTGTATATCCCACACTTCCGCAGGACGCTACGGCCAAATCCAAATCCGCGCCATTAAGAAGGGCAAGACGAAAAACAGACTACCAAGAACACAGCAAACTCTTTCACCTTGAACTCTGACTCTGGCTTTCCTGTCAGTTTTGGCGGCCAGCCGGCGTTCGTTTCACTCTCTGAGTGGACGCTAATAGAGATGATCTTCCAGCGGTTGGTGGCTGCCACGACCCCCTGTTTGTAAGGTGAGCCGTGCCTCCTGTTTTCTCCTGGTAAAAATTGACCCATGCCAGCCCGCCATATCGCATTTCCACCACACCAGGAACATTCACACATCTAGCGACTTCAAGCACAGTCATATCCAGAAGCATTCTCGGTGCACAACCAACAGTGCGTGGAGATGAACGATGCCGAAATGTGCAACGGAAACTGCGCGAGGTTGATGCGAGGTAATCGCATGGGACCCATACGCAACATTCAAGGCGTCCTTGGTGCCTTTCTACTCATCCGACTCATCCTTGCACCAACATTTGTCACGGCAGCATCTTATGCACCAACCCATTTCCTTGGTAAATGTCTTGATCAAGCATGGGTTGATGCCACGGCCCAAACATTTAATCTATCACCCACCGAACGTGACTCACTCGGTCGCCTTAAAAATCCATATCTGCATGCGGCACTCAAAGAAACGCGCTTCACGGTGAACGACCCACGAGTCAAGGATGTGCCCATGAGTAAATTGTACCAGAGCGATTGCAGAGTGGGTGCAGACCAAATTTATGGGGTTGGTAACAAAGTGGACCCAGCGACCGGCGAAGTTTTGGACCCAGGAACGGTAGATGGATCCGTGATCGTGGAGTCCAAATTCTGGGCTACATCGTTTTTGCTGTCTTCAGTGTTCTCGATTCTCGCACGTGAAGTGCTGGGCTACCCAGTGTCCGTCTATGACTCAGCCGATATGACTTACACGTCCGAGCGCATGGCTAGCGTACGCTCCGGTGCCTGTTCGCCTGTGCATGTGAACTGTGATGACGACGCTACCCGATATGCTGTCTATGCAAATGAATCGTATACCGCTGCTGTCATGGGATTTGTAGGTCGCTGGGGCCTCTACGTCAACAAAGAACTGATTACGAATGGTGCGGATCCGACCAAATTTTCACCTACGTTTGGTGCTGGGTATTGGTTCGATTACACATCAAACGACAACCTGATCGGTAGTATTCCAGTCTCCGAGCTCAAGAACGATAGCAAGTATTATCCAACAAGCACGCCGTGGTGTCCAGATGGGTACATGGGCTGCCAAGATGGTTGCGCGAGGACAGAGGCATGCACACAACGGGAACTTGCAGGCAAGGAATGCCTGGTAGTCGTGCTTAAGTATACATACTACGCCCCGGGGTACGCGCAAGCCGTGCTCGATAACCTCGGCATTCCTGCGTACATGTGTTTCCTTGGGGCACAAAGTAACTCGTATATTATAGAGTCGCATGAAATGGGAAGGAATGTCATGTTCCAGTACTACGAACCGGACCAATTTCATGCCATCCATGAGGGCAAGTTCGAGCGCATCTTTTTACCGCGCCATCGTCCGGAGGATGCAACGATGTCCACGCTCTCCTATGGTGAAAATGGATACGGCGTTAAAACGACGAATCCGGTAAACGTGGATTTCCCCCCCATCCCAAGGCTTGTCTTCGCGAGTAACGTGTTGCAGGAATTGCAGCCACTGGCAAATTTTGTTTCGCGGTTTTCATTCAGCGACTTCCACATCAACAAATTGGTGAAGACATACGTGAACTATACATCCGAGGACAGCGGCAATCAACTGTTTCAGGAAGATCCCAAGTTTAGTGCAGCTTGCTCGTGGGTTCGTGAAAATTACGACGTATGGAGTCTCTGGTTGCCGCGATTACCCGAATGTGATGCATTTACTCACATGAACTACTCGATCTCGGGTTGTGACTCTGGTAGTCGGGAAATTCGTTTTGCGTGGCTTATTCCAGATCCCGACAACGCAACCAATCCGTATGCTTGCGATGGCGGTTTGGCCGCTCCTCCTGTCTTGTACACGAGTCGGTCATGTGACTGGCTCAACGCCAACTTTTACGTTTGGATTGGATGGATTTTTTCGACACCGAGATGTGATGATTCATTTTACACATTCGACACATCGCTATGTGATTCAAGTGGAACGCGAACGGCTACGTATCGCTGGTTGCTGCCCAACCCAAACAATGCGTCGATATCGCAGGAGTGCATCGGGGACTATCTCCCCGAGCCCGTTCAATTGCAGTGCGCGTTCGTACCTTACGAAACAACCGCTTTCTCTGTTGTCGCTGTGACCGCGAGCATATTAGTTACATTGCTCCTTCTACTAATCGGATTGGTGTACCGATTTCGATACGAACCGATCATCAAGCGCTCTCAGTGGGAGTTCTTGATTGTCATGGCGTTAGGTGGAATCCTCATGTGTCTGGCTACTATCGTGTATGCCGGTGATCCAACCGATACGCTATGTGCAGCTCGACCAGCTGTTGTATCGACTGCGTTTACACTCATATTTGGAACGCTCCTCATGAAATCACTACGAGTTTACCGTGTGTTCATGTCCAAGGCTATGAAGCGGGTGGTACTATCTTCCGCCAAGATGTTTCGCATACTTGGTTTGTTTCTACTTATTGACGCATTTATTCTCTTGGCATGGTTCGCGGTGGATTACCCCACTCCCACATATCAGCGCGTTGCATATTCTGAACTGGAGGGGGGCACAGTCTCACATCACAAGTGCTCCTCATCGAGCTTCATCTTCTCGGCATTACTCATTTTTTGGAAGACCATCGTACTGCTCGTGGGTTTATACGTGTCGTTCCTTATTCGCAACGTGTCAACGGATTTCCAAGAATCGCTGTGGATCTTTGCGTCGTCCATGGTTGTGATGTTCGCGAGTGTGGTCGTGCTCCCAATGGCGTATCTCGTGAAACTTCCCCCTCTCACGTTCTACTGCTTTCTTTCATTTGCGTTGTTGTTCAGCACAGCACTTGTTATGGGGATGATGTTTATCCCAAAATTCGTGCGACTTCACGACTCGAGCGAGTCTGGTACGACAACTTCGGGCACTACGAGTGATCACGGCAACGAAACGAGTGATTCTAGTGTTACCGCAGCTCCCAAGCCAAATCGATTTCGAATTCGGAGTTTATCAAAGCCGACCGTCACACCCATTATGCCGTTCGTACCTCAGTCCAAACGGTCAGAAACGTCTCAGGGCAAGCACGAGGATGCAGCAGTAGAGAATGTCACGAACAAGAAACGGACGTCAATTCGGTTGTCTGCCGCGGCTTCCATTCCACCGACAGTTGTCGCGTCATCGTCCGACTCGAGTTCGGAAGAGTCTTAAGTCGAATACTTTTCCAGCACAAGTCATCAAACATGATCTGAGTCCTCTATTCAATATCCAAAAGAACAACAGTGAATAGCGGATCTCTAGCAGGCGCATTGCATTTGACCTCCCCCACCCAGCCAATTCCGATTACTTCAGCACATAAGACAGCTTCAGCGTGTATAGGCAGTAGCCTCCGAATCCACCCCACACAACTCCTGCCAGTATACATCGATCTCCATAACGGATCACTCTGTCGAAACACGATCGAATATTGAGTGGTTTTCGTTGCGTGTACATTTCGTGTTGGCTGTTGTGTTTATACGAACCGATGCATATTACGAACTTCTGTTGATGCGCTTTGGCCAAAGATGAGAAAGCACATTATAATACAAACGGGTAC
>JAADWT010000365.1:0-22580 GCA_023336285.1 Pythium grandisporangium
CGACGCAGCGCTCGTTAAGTCCATGACGCTGATGCTCTGCGCTGTGATGTGGTGTGGTGTGGTGTGGGTTGTTGCCACTGTAGCTGCCGGCGACAATCGGCGTCATCCTCGTGCTGCTCGTGCTCTGGGCCGTGGGCGCGCTCGTGACCCCAGCGGATGAACCGGGCGGCATCTTCGCGCTCTCCGTTGCCGAGTACGTCGCGTGCTTTAGACTCATATCGCTGCGGATTTCTGCTTGTACGGGTCCATTCACTGGACACGATGGTGTGTGATCTCGTTGGTGTCGTGGCTTCATTTTGCTTAGTGTCATCGTGCGTCACATTCGACCATGGGTGTACCTCACCTCGGGCTTTTACCACCCACATATGCTGCAGGTACGCAACTGCATTAACACGCAGACCATCACGTGTTGTGAAAATCACCCAACGCACTAACATGAGAGACGACATGGCACAGCTCATCGCGGTGGTACCGCTGACGTTTGCGCTGGGCAAGCGCGTGGAGCCGTGGCTCGGAGCACTTCATATGCTGCGCCTGCTTATGTTTGCCAACGTGCTGGCTTCATTCCTGCTGTTTGCGCAGCTCTTTAGTCTGTACATCATCTTCCGTGACCCGATCTACCTGTACGTCGATCTCTACTCTCTCCAGCCCATTTTCCAACCAGGACCCCTCGAGCGGTAGCTACTCAGGTGGCCTGCATACTGACGGACCGGATTCCTTCATCCGGTATCTACGCGACTTTCTTTCTTCTCGTGATGTCTCCATAGTGAATCCACCGTCTCAGGGTTCACGGGTGGGCTCACCGCCCTGCTCGTGGCGTGCATGAAACCCAGTCCACGCGCCACGGGGCCACTGATCCCAGGGCTCCAGATGCGGGTACGGTCCATGCATGGGCAAATGATGTGCTTGGAGATGAGAACTGGCGATTCTGACTTGCTGGAGCCTTGGCTTGATGGTGATACCGGTGGTGATGATCACTTCGTAGCTATACCCGCTCACGGCCACACTGATCTGCGTTGCCTGCAGCTTGTTGGCAGTGTCATCCGACTCGGTGGCGGTTCGTGCGGCGCTGTTGGGTGCTGGCCCGTACTCCTTCTTTGGAGGATTCTTTGGCTGGTATTACCTGCGTTTCTTGAACAAGAACGCGGATCAGACGGTGGGCGATATCTCGGAAGACTTTGCGCTCATCGCACTGCTGCCGGATGCCTGCGCGTACGTATGCTGATTCTCTGGTTAGATGTCGATATTTGTGGGTGTCTCGAATGCTTCGAGACTGGCGATAATTTTGATCCTCTCTGTCATGCCACAGCCCTGTTGTGGGGCCCGTAGCCACGTTCACGTTCAATGTCGTCAAGCTGTGTGGGTACTTCAAGAAGCGCTCTGAGGCGGCAGCCAAGTCGACGCTGCCTATTGTTGGGGTACGCTATCACTTACGGGCCGGAGCACTTGAGCACAGGGATGGGTGGATGACTTGACAATTGGACCGAATTTTTCTTATTTGGCTTGTCTCCCTTTCACACGTACAGAATAAGTCGAACGACCCCATTGCTGAGCGACGAAAGTATGGCCAATCTACAAAATTGTAACGATATCGTTGGTGCTTTTGCCCGCTTGCATGTTCTGATCATCTTTGCCGTGCATGTGCTGGTGTTGTGCGTGTTTGACAGAGCGCGCGCGATGAAAGCCCTAGATGAGAAGCTGGCCAAGCTTGCAAGCGGCCAAAAGCTGACTCCCGATGGTGATGGAGTGTAAATGCATATACGATACCATAATCGTGCTTTTGATTCCTCAACAATCATCCTTTATTCGTCGCGCATTGTGGCGGCACACCACAGAGCAGTTTGCAGACAGAGAGGTCGCAGCTAGATAAACAAATGGAATGCCAGGAGAAATCGCAAATGTGATGCATCGCGTTGAGTTTATTGCGTGGTGTAATAGCCATTAAAGTCGAGCCGTGTGCAAAGGTTTGACAAATGGGCGTCACGCTGTGAAAAGAGACAAAACAACCATCAGATAAAGAGATCACGATGAATACACCATCAAAAAAAAGTGCATGCAACTACTACCGTAAGGGATCGAGTGTACAGGGTGCAACGGTACATACCTGAAGTCGTGAGCGCCGAATCAACTGATTCATGAATTCGCGAAACAAAGAGTCGAAATCTTTTTCATATCCAGCTGTGCGACGGCGAAAGCCGCCTTCATGATTTGCACCTTGCACTTCTAACACCACCACCTGGCGTAGATCGTCTGACAATGCCTTGATCCGCGATCGTCGTGTATCAATCTGTGACGACTGACGACGTTTCAAAACGGCCCCACGCTTTTTTCGACCCAAGGCATCAGCACCCTTTCTGAAACTCATCAGCGCGGCATCGGCTTCATCTCTGGCTCGCTTCTCTGCGCGACGATCACGCTGCATTTCTCTCTCTTCCTTGATCGTTTCTTCATCTAGGAAGTATGGTTTCATGAATGTCTCGATATAGTCGACAAAACTGTTGCAGTGCTGCATGAGCTTATAAATCGTCTTGAGAAGTTCCGGATCAGAGAGCAGACACTCCTTCAGACAAAGGTCCAGAAATTCACGATGGTGGCTTAAAATGTCGTCAAGAGTGTCTACCGTCGAAAGATGGTTCTGAAAACTGTGCCATCGAGGAGAAATCACCTCCACCATCATGTAGTACAGTAAATTTTGTTGGAAATGCAACATTCGCTGGCGTAGACAAAACGAACGTCCGAACTCTGAACGGACGCCAAACTCCTTGATCGATTGGTGATTCAGCCAAGCATCACATAGTTTTTTCTCGACATGCTTGCAGTAGAAGAGGTGTCGGAATAGCATCTGATACTTCGCCAACTCCCCACACGAGATAACCAGAGACAAAGGCCACCGCACCTTAAGGTCAAGGTTAAATGCCTCGACAGCAGGATACCCTATCCTGCGCTCTGCGGGTGGGTTGCTCACAGAATCACGCGGCGCTTTTTGCCCACGAGCGTGGATGGCCTTGAGTTGTGCCAACAATGGTGTTGGTGACAGGAAACACAGTATATCGTCTCGATATGGGTCTTGAACACAGGTTGAAGTCTGAAGCGACATGTGCAATAGTGATTCGAGCCGAGAGATAGCAATTTTGCTTGTTTCCATCCTCATCTCCGTCTCCGCGGCATCTAGGAAATCCACAAACAGATCTCCTTGATCCATAAGGAAATAGTGTTTGAGCGACGCGAGGCGATTTGCAAGGTCATTGTCGACCACAAAGAACTCCAGCAGTTTGCGACTTGCAAACGCGTATGCACGATCAATTAGCTCGTCATAAGCTGACTCACTGTCGGTAAATTCAATCGGACCAGCGAAGGGACATTCCACTGATTGCTGGCATGTGCGGAAAATGTTCAGATATTTCCCAGCAGCCAAAATCTTGGCAGCTCCACGAGAAAGGAATAACGGGACTTGAGATTGGCGGAGAGTAAAACGGTCTTGCCAGTACGTAGAATACGGATTTACGGTTAAATCGTCTGGGGAGATATCTGGATCGCTTCGCACCATAAATTCGTCGTATGGGTCAACTAATTCGCCACGATAAATCCAACACTCTACCATTTTCAAGTAGGGTACAGTCGCGCGCTCCATGAGAAATGAAAAAGCTTGTCGTGCCTTGACATCACCTGCCAAGGAAGCTTTCATAAGCTGAATCTCTGACAGCAAAGCACCACCGGTGCAGGCACTAGAGCGGCATGCATCGGTGAGCTTGCTTAACATTCCCATTGTGCGCAGGCTAGGCTGGATAAGATACCATAACTTCTGGAGTGTAAACGAATCCTTCGACGACTTCATCTGGTGTTCAAGCTGTGCGACAACGATCAAATATTCCTTCTGTAAAGATCGGAGCGCAGCACAGAACGCATGATTGACTTGACCATATTCGTATCTTGAAAACTGTTCCACGTAAAGCTTGATGCGCAAGTAATACTCACCTAAAGGGAAGCAACGTGACGCTAGCGTCGAGATGGACGGATCCATCCCGTACTGGTTCATCACAAACCTAAATTCCCGCGCCAAATCGTTACCGGAGGATGAAGATGCTCCCAAATGTGTTGATTCCATGTGAATGTAACGCCCCTCGACGCCTACAAATGTGTACAATAACTCATCCACAACCATACTCTCCTGCACAGAAGGAGGAAACGTGGAAAGTGGCGCGAGATTTGTGTCCTCTATACCCATTTCATCGTGTCGATCACGCTCGAACATTGCCTCACCGGTTAAATACCCTCGATCACGATTCCAGGGTGGATCAAACGGAAGGTTTGATTTGGTGATAGTCCATTGTTGACGAAGCGCCATCGCCGGCACGACGTTAGCGAGTGCATCTTGGTCCGATGCCATGACTACACAGTCAGCTCCATCAAACGGATCACGTCGCACGCTCAGCAATAGCCCGGACGCGTGAGCCCATTGGAGCATCACAAAATCGCTGGTTACGACTGCGCGCTCTTTTCCCCACTCAGTGGTCATCGAATCTGAAGTCATGTGGGTATCCCTTTGACTGGTGGACTCTGCTGTGGAACCTCTCGTGCCCACCCGTGGGTTCACTAGTCGCCACTTCTCCGAGTTCCCAATAATCGGCCCCTTCTTGGCGCGTAATTGTTGTGTGGCTGGATCCACGGACAGTAGGTGCCCACGGCAAGTTCCCTCCAGGCAATACAGTGCCACGACATCCGAAAAGTGGGCCACTCCACGGTCGGAGCGGTTACTCGCATTCACAAGCACAAAGACCTGGTCGGTATCAGCGGTCAAGCCGTCTCCTCCGACATCAATATACACAGCACCAGCGGATGCTGTTGATGCGGTTGATGCCGATGTTGACGAGGATCCCGTCGGTGAAGTAGCGGGGGACGAGAATGAATGCGTGGATGCGCTGCGTGGCGAAGGAAATGTTCCCACGCCACTACCCGGAACCGTGTCAATTCCGTGGCGTGAATGTGCTTCATGTTTTTCAGCCAATGGCGTTGTGGAGATACGAAGACAATGTCGGTTAGTGAGCCGCACCCGGATAGGCGAGTAGAACGAAATTTCGGCCCCACAGCTAGATCGTTCGCGAAGATCCTCGGCCGATGGAAGCATGGACGCCGTTCGACTGGATGCCATTGTTCTAGCACGTGATTCCGAGCCAGTAGCGCTATAAGAACTGGTGGTGGACGATGCCCCCGCTGATGGTGGTCGGCCATTCGTTCGCCAGGACCCTGCTGTGGATGTGGATTGCGAACCGACACCGCCCCCCATGCCCGTGACTCCAACAAAAGATGATCCACTATACGGCGAGATACTTGGCTTGCCCGTGCTCCCATTGCTGCTATTGGTCTCAGCGATCGTGGGCGGCAGCAGCGAGGTAAGTGAGTTGAGCAGCTTCTTGTGCGGCGACAACTTGGTCATGTCCCCACCCAGTCGGCTGCTGCTGGTACTGCTGGCACTGCTGATACTGGCACTGAGACTGCTACTACCGCGCGTTTCCACTCGGTGGTGGTTGCTGTTAGAGGCCGTGGTAACGGAAGTGTACTCATCCGCGGGCGTGAACGGTGTCCCCGTCGGGTCAGCATTCAGCATCTTCAGCAGATCCCTTCGGGACTCGGGGGTCAGCGGATCCTCGTCATCCACACCTGCAGACGCGGCGTACCCCGACGTCGAATCGTACCCTGCGTAACCAACCCCCCCCAAAACCAGTATCCATTCATCCATTAATCCAATCCAGTCCATTTAGTTACTCCCACACGCAGACGACACTCCACACAATCGATGACGGCGGCTGTACCAAACGATACGTACCGGTGACAGACGACCCCGACCTCGAGGAGGATGCTGGTGCGGGTGTCTTCAGGCCAGAGGGGGTGTCCCTCTCTGGGTGCGTCGTGGCGCGGGCACGCCCCTCGGACCATTTACTTTCCTCCTCCATTCGCTTTAAGTCACCACCCTGGATACATTCACTTGTGCGCTCGTTTCCTCCTTTTTGCGCGCGAAGCAACGGCGCAACCTTTACGGTTGTCACCTATCCAAATATCATACGAAACAGCCCATATGTTTGATTTAATTACATATTCGATCATACTGAGCGTACCAAATAAATGGTACCCGACAGGAGGGTGTGTGAGGCTGGTGGTTGGCACCACCAGTCACGATCACTCACTCACACACACCTCACCTGGAGAACGGCGGCACCGCCACCAACCCGCAGACCTACGGCCTGTGACAAGCGCATCCGCCGTCTACCGCTGCCTGTGGTCTTCCTCGGCTACCTACCTCCCCCGCCGCCTTCTTCTCCTCGCACCGCCATGTTCCGCTCCCTGCTTGGCCGCCAGCGGCCGCTGACACGCACGGCCACGGCACTGGGCTGCCTCGCGGCGGGGCTCGCGCTGGGCGAGCAGAGCCGCTCCTCGCGGATGGGCGCAGCGCGCGCGGAGGATGACGAGATCCTGCTTCGCCCCGCGCCCGTGCTCAAGCAGCCCAAGATCAACGGGCTGCGCATCTTTAGCGGCAACGCCAACAAGGAGCTCGCGGGCAACGTAGCGCAGCTCGTCGGTGTCCCTCTGGGCAAGATCACGGTCGAGCGCTTTGCCGACGGTGAGGTGAATGTGATGGTGCACGAAAATGTGCGCGGGAAGGACGTCTACATCGTACAGCCCACGTGCGTACCCGTGAACGAGAACCTCATGGAGTTACTTCTCATGGTCAGCACGATGCGCCGCGCGTCGGCGCGTCGCATCACGGCCGTGATCCCGTACTATGGGTACGCACGGCAGGATCGCAAGATGGCCGCGCGTGTGCCCATCTCGGCCGCGGACGTGGCGCGCCTGCTGGAGGCCATGGGTGTGGACCGCGTGATCGCGGTGGACCTGCACTGCGGGCAGATCCAGGGGTTCTTTGGCCCACGTGTGCCCGTGGATAACCTGGATGGCGGGCTCGTGGGTGTGTCGTACTTTGGCAACCACGAACTTGTGAACCCAGTGATTGTGTCCCCTGATGCGGGTGGTGTGGCGCGTGCCAAGAAATTCCGCGAGTGGCTTGTGAACAAGCATGGCCTGCAGTCCACGGGGCTGGCCATGATCATCAAGCAGCGTATCAAGGCCAACGAGATTGACCGCATGGACCTCGTGGGCAATGTCGAAGGCTCGGACTGTATCATTGTCGACGACATGATCGACACGGCTGGCACGCTGTGCAAGGCCGCGCAGCACCTCGTGGACCACGGCGCACGCAACGTGTATGCATTCGCGTCCCACGGGCTATTTAACGGCGCGGCCAGCGAGCGCATCAAGAACTCGGCGCTCAAGGAAGTCGTGGTCGTGAACACCACGCCGCTGCCCGAAAGCTGTGAGGGAAACGACAAGATTGTACAGCTCGACATTGCTCCGCTTGTCGCGCAGGCGATCCGCAACATCCACGGCAAGAAGTCGGTCTCCATGTTGTTTAACTAGGAGGTCTCTTTCTCCTAGTTGCCATTGCGATTGGCGTAGCGACGACACGCTGGAATGGCTTTACCGGTAGCGCATTGAATGAACGATCATGCTGAGGTAATCACAAACACGACACAATCACATGCACACACATACCAAACACTCGGCCACCATGCTCGCAGCATCGAGTGATGCTGATGATGTCCAGCTCCACCAATTCCATCTATAGATGCACCAGGGGTACACTGTACCATTTTTGGGCTCCTGTGCGATCCTGAAAGGTCGCCGACGATCATTCGCGTGGACCACACACAACGTATCCAACACGGATACGTTCGACTTCAACCAGCCGGTTGGGTTGCCAAAAGGGAAGATATCCCCTCCACAATATCCACACCATCACTCTTGATCGCGCCTGCACAGGCATGGATGAGTACTTGTCGGCATTCGCTCTCATTGCGCGCCGCCATCGCTCCGCCAGTCCCCCCCATGGGCATGGCGCACACGTGCCGTCTCCGTGGTGGTGACCGCCATCCGCGTCCGCGCATGCTGGCGGTCCTTGTGATCGCGCTCGTGCTGAATGTAGTGTGTCCAGGCACACTTGTGGCGGCGGCATCGCTCACGGTGCTCGTGCAGCCCGTCACGTCGGTCGCGGGCGAGCCGCTGGCGCTGCAGCCCAGTGTGGCGCTCACGGATGACGACGGCAACATCCTCCGCACGATCAACACGGGCACGATCCGCGTCGAAATCGGTATCAACCCGTTGCAGTACGCCACGCTGTCCCCCGTGGGCAACTCATTCCCGTTTGCTAACGGCATTGCCAAGTGTTCCGGTCTCAGTATCAACCTGGCCACGCCAGGGTACACGCTCATGATCATCTCCATGTACCACAACGTGCGCGTCGAGACGACGGTCTTTGATATCATCACGGGTGCGCGCCATTCGATTGCCATCATTGCCGATATTAGTACGGCCTATGGTGGCACCCTGTTTCGACCCCAACCCACGGCCGCGATCGTGGACAAGGGGGGCAACATCGTCGGGACGCTCAATACGGGTACAGTCCGGCTCGAGATCGTGGCCAACCCAGTGAATGGACACCTGCTCCCGGGCTCCAAACTGAACGTGACGATCTTTGGCGGCGTGGCCAAGTTTCAATCACTGTACATTGACATCTCGGGCTCACCGTACGTGCTTCAATACACCACCGACGTGGAGCTGCCCGGTGCCATGAGCGTGCGGACCAATCCCTTCACGGTGGCTGAAGGCTCGTGCGATGCGCTCGTACTGCAGCGCGCACCCACGGAAGCCACGGGTGGCCGCGCGTTCAGCATCCAACCCGTGCTCTACCTCATTGACGCGGGAAACAACGTGTTGTCCTCGGATAGCACGAGCTACTTGCGTGTCCGCATTGCCTCGAATCCATCCGGGGGTACGATCGCACCCAGTGAGTCGCTCACAGCGCCTGTGCGTCGAGGGTTTGCCGTGTTTCGAAGTCTGCGCATTGACCGTGCCGGGAACAATTACGCATTGGCGTTCACGCTGTACACCAAGGCCACGGACCGTGATGTGTGGAGTAAGGCGGGGGTCGAGGTGCTTTCACCGCCGTTCAATGTGGCCGTCGGTATGCCCGTCAGTCTCTCGCTCACGCGGCCGCTCTCGGACGGTGTACTCGATGGGCAGCCCATTGAAGTGCAGCCTGTGCTGCAACTGCTCGACACTGGCGGTAACGTCGCGTCCGACGTCGTGACAGGCGTTGTCACGGCATCCATGGTGCCCAGCGCGTCTATTGCATCTACTATCGTTATCGACACGACCGCGGCGCCGGCCGTGACCGTCGTTTCAGTGACGGTACTAGCCACGTCGGGATTTGCATCACCCTTTGGTGTGGGCATGCGACTCGTGTTTCAGGTCGTCTTCTCCGATGAGGTCCGGGTTACGGGCGCGCCGACGCTCTTGCTCGCCTCAGCACCGCTTATCGCGAACTATGGAGCAGCTGAGTGCGTCACCGTCTTTTTGTGGGCTAGGGAGATCGCATTTCAGTACGATGTCGTTGCCACGGATACCACCAGTGATCTTGAGTATGCATCCACGACAGCACTTCAGCTTAACGGCGGTGCGATCGAGGACCGCAATGCGCGCGCAGCATCGCTTGCGCTTCCAGCGTTAGGCAGCACCGGTTCGTTAGCCACAACAAGTGATGTCGCGATTGAAACGAGTGCGCCAGTGATTGTCTCAGTGAGTTGCGGGACCCCTGGTGACGGTGACTACGGACGCGGAGAACACATTTATCTACACGTGCTTTTCTCGGCACGTGTCGCAGTGATGCGTCTAACTGATACGAATACGCAACTACCGACACTTCCCGTTGTGTTAGCTACTGTGGGCGGTGGGGCGGCCGTTCGCTCTGCAGTCTTTGCATCGGGCAACACTACTGACACGCTTGTGTTCCTTTATGTCGTCCAGAGCGGTGATGCCACTGGTTTGGGTAGTCGGTTGGATGTACAAACGACAATTCAATTGCCAACGGGCATCACCATCAAGCGCTATAGCTCCCGCTCGACCACGGACGCCGACCTTACCATGGTGGTCGCACCGCACAACCTCGCCTCCATGAATGTTGTCACGATTGACACGAGCATTCCTACTGTAGATGCCTCCGTTGGTGTGACTGCCATCACAAGTGACGGGGAATATACTCCTGGAGACACGCTGGAGCTTGCTGTGACGTTCACGAAACCAGTGCGTGTTCATGGGATCCCATGGCTACTACTTGAGACGGGTTCTATCATACGACCCGCAGGGTATACACGAGGCAGTGGTAGTAAGACGCTCGTGTTTACTTATATCGTCTCAGCCTACGATACCCATAGTGCTACAGGGCTCACGGCACTCAACTATCGCGACGCCTCTGCCATCAATCTGAATGGAGGTTTTATTAGGCGATGGCTCGATTGTGACACAGGCAAACCAGCGAGCGCTGCAAGTGATGCTGTTAGCGCCGATTTATCATTGGCAGCGACGAGTGCCGCTGGACGTGCACTTAAGGATACAGCACAACTCACGCTGAATGGCTGGCCTGCCACGGTGGCAACAGTGTCGGCGACCCAGGCGCAGGGCAAAACAACCGTTGTACGTGGCGATGTCGTGACCTTGACTGTCAGCTTCTCATCGCGAGTTAGTGTCAATACGACGCTAGGCACGCCAGCAATAACGATGAGCGTGGGCGAGTACTACCGCCGAGCCTTCTATGTCTCCGGTTCGGGCTCACAGGCTCTTTCGTTCGCTTACACTGTGTCACTCGGTGATCACGCAGAGTCTGGGATTGCGTATAGCTCGACCACGGCACTTGCGCTGAACGGCGCTACAATCCGAAAAACTTCCGCGAATCCTAGCATGGATGCGCACCTCACGCTGCCATCGCCGGCTTTCACCGCATTGGCTACGCCTCCCATCGTCGTGGACCGTGGCATGGGCTTGGAAACAAAAGTGGTCGGCTTTACGGCACCCACTACGCCCGCGGGCGAGTATGGCATTAAGCATGTGATCGCTCTTACGATCACCTTTTCTGAGGAAGTTGGTGTGCAGGGGCAACCCGTGCTTACACTCAACACCGGAGCTCTCGTTCCCTACGTGACGGGCGCAGGTACATCCTCGCTAGTATTTTATTACGTGGTGCCTGAATCTGAAAGTACGACTGGCACCGTGGAGGGAGTGTTGAACAAGATGAGTGATGACGCCATTCTGTGTGATCCACCAGAATGCCGAATCATCAACTACAACGCTGAGCTCGCGACAATCACGCTCGCTGGTATTGATCTAGTACCCGCCGGAATTATCATCGATACACGCACACCTGTCGTTGTGGATGTGTACGCGTTGACAGCTCCTGTTACCGTAAATGACGGCGCATTTGCTGTTGGTGATGCCATCGAGATCGTGGTTGAAATGAACCTTGAGGTTTTCATTGATCCACCCACCAGTGCATACCCAGAAAAGGCGCCAATACTTCTACTAGCGACGGGGGCAACTAATCCAGAACGCAGCGTGCTTTGCGTCGGCTATTACCAGGGGAATCGCAAGAAGCTTCTTTTTCGCTACGTGGTACAGCGAGGTGACGTCACGAGCGATCTCACGTATGTAGACGCCTCAGCACTTACGCTCAACAGTGGACAATGCGCGATCAAACGCTTCTCCACAACACCCACAATGGACGCATCCATCGAGTTACCCATGCCCCCACCATCGCTTGGCGCCAAGCTAAGTGGAGTACCGCTTCGCGTAGATGCTACGCGGGAGCCGGTGGTGTTAGAGGTGAACTCTTTGAGTGCCGATGGAGTGTATCGCTGCGGTGATCATATGTACATCACAATCACATTCTCTTTGCATGTCGTTGTCACTGGCACACCAGTTTTATGGCTCGACCTGGGTGAAGTCTCTCGAACTGCCACCTATGTGAGTGGTAGTGGTTCCACAGTCCTCACATTCAAATACGTTGTTCAGGATGGCGACTACAGTGTCAACCTTGAGTATGTTGACCACCACTCCCTTGACACAGGCGGGAGCGATTCCACTATCCAGCTGCTGGCCACGACACCTACCACATTCGCGCTTCTTGATCTACCCTACCCGTTCACGGAACATTCCCTCAGCTTCACGACCGATCTTACCATCGATGGGCGTCGGCCAACGATTACTGCAGCCACTTTTCTCACCCCTGATGGCACCTACGGTGTCGGAAGTGTTATCATGCTCCAGCTCACCTTCAGTTCATGTGTCACTGTTGATATTCCCGACAATGGCACGGTCCCCAGAGTTGTTTTTCACCCAGTCCCGGTGGATTCCACAGCTGTTGTCACTCGATATGCGTACTATACAAGTGGGTCGCCAGGAACGCAACTTCGTTTCAAGTACACTGTACAAACCGGAGACACGGCGAGCGATCTGGATTACGCAGATGCGCATGCCCTAGCGCTCAATGGCGCCAGAATTTTAACGTGTACCTCCGATCTGGCCAATGTGCCTCCTGTGCAACCTGTGGATACGCACCTAAATCCTCCTGGTGGTTTGCTTTGGGGGGATACTGAGCAGCCCATCACGTTTGGTGTTGTTGCGTTCACGGATCTACTAGTGGATCGCTTGGGGTTTGAATACGCCGTAATGTTTCGAACCCAATTCGGCGCAGCAACACTTACGGCTGTATCACTATTTAATGTGGTATACTCAGCCGCGTATGGACTCCGTTCTGTTCCATTTGCGAGCGGCGATTCCCTAGGCTCTAGTGTCGACGTGAGTGGTGATACGTTGGTGTTGGGGGCTCCACACGCCAAAGAGGCGATTTCCGCGGTGCAGATAGTGACAGCACTCGGGGATGCTGACTCGTACGAAGATGAAGTACAAGTCGTAACGACATCGGCGACGCAACGACCGGCAGTGCAACAGCTCACGAGTACAGCTGCTCCCGGTGAAAGTGTCGGTGGGTGGTTTTATCTCAAAATGGGTGGGGTAGGACCGACAAGACGCATTTACTCCAACTTTGACGAAATACAACTTGCGGTAGCGCTCGAGTTGGACCTGGGGTTTGGCCATAATACAATTCGGGTGACTCGCACTGAAAATACGTACTGTGCGTGTGATGGAGCATTTACCTGGAGTATCACCTTTTTGTATGTGACGGGGGAATTGCCCGTACTCCAAGTGGTGAATCCAGCACTGACAGGGCGGTCGGCTAGTGTAGGAGATGGCCGTGGAAATGCAGCAGCTGAGGTTATCGTGGATGCCACCTTGATTGGCGGGTCGTTTGCTCTCCAAACCTCTTCTGTGAGCACTGGTGTTCTCTTGACCACTGCCAATATTCCAAGTGCGGTGAGCGGAGATGAGCTTGCGAATATCATCAATCAATACCTCCTTTTGACCGTTCGTCGTGTGACACGGTCGCCACCGTCGCCCATGGGTGGCTACTCGTGGAGTATTACGTTCGTCGCCAGTGATACTTTGTATGATGTTCCCGAACTGACAGCTCTGACAACTTCAAAATTGCTTGGATTTGAAGCGAAATGCACTATTCGTACGGAGCGCCAGGGGCGTGGACGCCTGTCGGGTTTTTTTCGTCTTCAGTTCCGAAGCGATATTTTTCCACACAATGCTGAAACAGAAAATATCGCTCTTACTGCAAGTGATCACGACATGGAACAAGCATTGGAGCAGCTGTTGGCAATTAACGATGTTAGTGTGCAACGTTCCACTGCGATGAACGCGTACGGTGGCTATTCGTGGGCCATCACGTTCGTCCAGGTAAACACGAAGAATGCATACGGTCCTGTAGTAGACACATCAGGCACTCTACCTTCACTGGTTGCTGTCACATCCACACAGGATACAGGTCCCTTACTCAAGGGTACAAATGCTCGAATAGCCATTCAAGTCGGAGGGTATTCTTTAGATCGTACTACTGCAAATGCAATCAGCGGTCAAGACCCAATGTCCAGTGTCACCACTTTTGCAGGGCTACCTGGTGATGACGCGGGGAATGTGGTGCTCTTTTACCGTACTGAGGCAGTCACATGGAAGCAACAAGGCAGTACACTTTCAGGCATAGACACCCGTGCCGGTGACAATTTTGGTACCAGTGTGAGTCTGGATAATGCCTCGGGTCGTTTACTCGTGGGGGCCCCCTCAGCAGCGCTGTATGGCGACTACGAAAGCCAGAATCTTTTGTGTGACGCAGATGGTGGTTTCCTAAAGCTCATCTTTCGTGGCAAGCAGTCAGATGCGATACCATTTAATGCTAATGCGGAGACGTTGCAGCGGGCCATCGTGACCATCTTAAGCGCGACCTACGCAGAGGTGGAAATCGCTACAAGATTTTCTGCACTCTGTAGTGCCAACAATCTCAACGAAATTTCGATAGTACTGCGCACCAATGATCAGAACGACGCCAACGGTGACATCGCGCTGATCGGTGTGGATATATCTCATCTTACCAAGAAGGATGCCATAGATGAAACAATTATACGCGCTGGATTTGCTGAAATGCGCGAATATCGTACTGGAACGTTCCGCCGTGACGGTATCAATTCAAAGGGGATTCAAGTCGGTGCATCATATATCTTCGTCAGGAATTCGGTGGCTGGGACCTGGACACAGCAAGCCAAGTTGACACCGCCCGCTTCTATGATCTTGAATGATGTGCGGGAGTTTGGTGCGTCAGTAGCGCTGAATGCCGAGTATGCTGTGGTTGGTGCACCCGGCGCACTCCTAAACGAAGGGCGCGTATTCGTGTACAGCTCAGTCACTGCTGCATCCTGGACTTGGTCATTATTTCAAATACTATCGGCAGCACCTTACGTCATTTCGCAAGGGGATCGGTTTGGTGAAACTGTTGCTGTCTCACGCAGTTCAACGCTGGGTGATGCTCAATCAGTGACGGTCACCATTGTAGTCGGTGCACCAGGGTATGCAAGCGCGAGCGGTGCCGTTTTCGTATATAACCTAGTGAATGGCCAGTTCCAAAATCGTCAGGCCATTTTACATGTTGCTCCGGTGGTGTCCATGCCGGGTGCTCGCTTTGGGTCTTCAGTGGATCTCGATCTCGTTACTACGTTCACGCTGGTTGTAGGTGCCGTAGCGTCAACCACTGTGAATACTATTGACGGCAATATGGCTAAAGGGGACGATGTGGACTCTGGACGCGTACTTGTGTTCGTGCGTCGCAGTGCAAACGATATGTTCTTCGTTCTTCAGCAAGTATTGCAAGCCTCAGACGCGCGTGCTCACGATCGCTTCGGGTTGAGCGTGGCTGTAGCAAAAGACACCGTCCTTGTAGGTGCACACGTTCGTTACCAGGGCCCACGAACAATTCGAAAACCAGTTCAATCCATCACCACCAATGTTAAATTTATGACTTCATCCAACACAGCGCATATATCGGGTGGGACTTTCCAGTTGAGTTTTCGACAAGTGAATACAGACCTCGAACGTGTGGTCACAACTCGTACAACGCCGATCGCTTTCAATGTTGATGCTTCCTCGTTGCGAGTGCATCTTGAGTCTACGTGGCCATCCCTGGGAAAGATCCTTGTATCACGAGATGGCCCCAATATTCTCACGAATGGATACACGTGGCACCTCACATTTACGGGCAGCAACAATGATCTTCCCCTTCTCGAAATTGATGGTCGAGGGCTCGTTGTAAAAAACGGCAGTGCAGCGGAAGCATCGGTCGCAGCCTCTGACATAGATGTAAATACAGTTCAGGCAATGGTTGCTGTGCGCTGGAAAGTGCGGTCTGCGCCTGTGCTCCGAGGTAACACATACGTGTTCACCCGAAACCAGGACGGTTTGTGGACCGAGCAGGCCACATTATATCCTCGAGCTAAACAATATTTCAGTTGGTTTGGATCCAGTGTGGCATTGGACGATCGTACTGCAATCATTGGAGCACCGAATTTGGACACTTACGAGTCCGGTATCAATTCAGGTGGTGGGTTTGTCTATGATTTGGGGATTTTATCGCTAGGATTCTCGTCACCCGTCTACGATGTGGTCGAAGGCTCGAGTATGAAAGTCAAGGTTGATAGATGCAGCTCTAGCACCAGATTTTGCGCTATGGACGTAACGAAATCACCTCGTCTTTTCGTGAATTATGACACTGGTGACGCATATTCTGACTTGTCCTCAGAGAATTTTGTCTCGGTGACACCACACATCGGACCGTATCGTCGACTCTCTCAATTGGAGGCGCCCACGTTGATATCATCATCTTCGTCAACAACTTCAACCTTTTTTGCAGCCTCGGTGGCAACCCAGGAACCGTTTCCCCAGTCTCCGTATGGGCGGTGGCTCGTAGCAAATCATATCGGTACTGCCAATAGCCGCAACCAGTTTTATGGTTCTACAGACGAATGTCGAAGTCTCTGGATCGACGCGAATTTCGATTATGCTGGTACTTCAGACTACATGACTTCCACCGGCGAGCTTTATTTCGATGTGGAAGACACTTCTTTGACGTTTCCTGTATATACGACGAGCGATCGCGTTTTGGAAGATCCCGACGAGACAATCCCTTTGCGTCTGTCACTCCCGGGTGTATGGCCCAGTTTTGGAGGTGCTCTATGGTCTACATTAACTATCAAGGACGACGGCGATGGTGGGAGCGGTACCCGCTCATCGCTCGCGTTCCTTACAGCGAATACACCCGAGTCAGAAAGCGATTTCAGCTCGACGGTTAGCGTATTTGAGTCGGGGAATGTTGCGATAGTGGGTGCACCAAGCGAGCGACACGCAGCTACAGGAATCAATGCCAACGGCGATGTCGCGTGCGGCGGTGCCCATTTGTACGTGAGGCGTAGTGGGTTCTGGGAGCCAGATACAACTTTGGTTCCATCAGTGTGTCAGAATGGGGTACGTTTTGGTGCTTCCGTGAGCGTGGACGGATCAATGGGGATTGTGTGGGCAATTGTTGGAGCACCAGGAATTGCGAGTGCATTCGTGTACCGACGAGACACCACCACTGGAGAATGGAGCCTCGAGGCCACCTTGACTGACCCCACGGGCGAGGCACATGAACCTAGCCATGGTTTTGCTGGTCCGCGAGGAGTGTCCTTGTGGGGAAATGTCGCCGTCGTGGCAGCTTCCAAATTAGAGCGTGTCTACGTGTACCACCGAACGACACCCACTGGATGGGAATTCATCAAGCTCTTGTATGCCAGTGACCGTGTCGTGACCCGAATCCTTGAGCAATCCATGATGCAGGAGTATCGGTTTGGCGCTGCTTTGAAAGTGAATTGCCGCACTATCGCCGTCGGTGCACCGTTTGGTGATGCGGGTGCCTTCACCGCTGAGCAGTACTACGATCCCTCGTTTGATCGCCGCTTCTTTGGGAAAGGTGCTGTCTATCTGTTTCATATGCAGGCTCAAGTGCAGACTGTTGCTCTGCGAACGAATGACCCGTTGATCTCTGGGTCCTTTCAGCTAGCAGTGACACATCGGGACGTCACAACAACTACAGCGAAGTTGTCCTACATGGCCACCGCAACTGTAGTCAAGGCTGCTTTACAGGCGCTGTCGAATGTTTTCCTGGTTGAGGTCACACGACAGGGATCAATCGACAAGGGTTTCACGTGGAGTGTCACATTCGTTGGTGCTGTTCTGCATGTGTCCAAAATGACTGCACTCTGGAAAGGTTATGGCTGCACCGATTGTGTGGCATTTAGCAGCGTCTACACGGCTGACCCAGCTAGCCAGCTCCTCATTAATGATCTCACATCTATAGGCACGTGGGTTCAGCAAGCACGTGTGGTAGCACCTGACGGAAACTTGGGTGATCGCTTTGGTGCGAGCGTCGCTTTAAGTGGCGAGCAGCTGATTGTCGGTGCTCCGGGGTCGTCGGCATTGACCACCACATCCTGGGGTTTTGAAACTGGGGATCTTACTGGTTGGCTCACGACTGGGACAGCATTCGATTCCCAACCCACATATGGCGATAACACGTATGCTCGCATCAATCCATATCGATTTCGGCCGTCTAGCGCTGCTGCAAAGCTCGAGCAGGCTGGTGAGCGAGCTGGCCATGTCGGCCGCTACTGGGTCGGGACATATGAATCGCGACGAGGAGCGGGGAAAGTCACGAGTGTGATTTCAGCGTGTGCATTTGCTAGCGACGCACTGTGCAACCAACCATATTTTCAGTTGCCTGGGCCTGACCCGGCTGGATCATATCAAGGTGACGAACCACAGGGCACATTAACCTCGCAACCATTTACAATTCAGGGCCCATGGTTGTCTTTCCGCCTCGGTGGTGGGTGCGATATAAACTCGATCTATGTCGAGTTATTGGTTGAAGGAGCATCTGTTCTCAAGAACACAGGAGATTGTAGTGAGGCTATGGCCGTTGTGACTTGGAATCTTGAGCCGTATCTTAACCAGACCGCTCAAATTCGTGTGGTAGATGCATCCAGTTCTGTGCGCTGGGGTCATATTAATTTCGATGATGTTTTGTTCAGCTGGGATGTCTCGCAGACGACCACTCCAAATGCTGGAGTCGCCTACGCATTTCGCCGCAAAGCCCCCGGGGCTATCAACCGGGATGCATGCGTTGCAATGAACCGGGCAACATGCGAATGGGAATTTCAAACACGGTTACTCGCGTCAGACAAGCATAGTGAAGACAGGTTTGGGGAGGATGTCGCTATAGATGATTCGTCAGGTGTCGCATTCGTCGGTGCCCCGGGACAGCGTGCTGTCGACGCCAATAACTCAATTATCTTGATGGATCCTCTCCACGACTTTACAGCAGGTGGTGTTCCGCGACCTAAGCATGGCCACCGCCATTCTATCGATCGAGTGGGTAGTGTGTATTCATTCACACGAACAAATGAGATCCGTGACGGCAATGGCATACTTTTATCACCACCAAGGTGGGCGCCCAAGGAAGTGGCCAAGCTGCAGTTCCCGAAGAAGCAAGCGCATGCACAATTTGGTTCAAGCCTCGACTTGAGCCAGGATACACTGGTCGTGGGGGCCCCTGGATTTACCACAAGCGTGCTGACGCCTCAATCCGGTCAAGCCTTTATTTACGATGCCGCATTCACCAGCGTGCGCTTCACAAAGTCGGAATTCGCGTGCCAGGAGGGAAATGCAGCTGGTCTTGTGTCACTAGTTATCTCACGCTCGTCCACGAAACTGGCACTGCCGCTCACCATCGGGTTTGCGACTGAGGACGTCACTGCACGCGCCGTGGACGCGCTCCATTTTACGGCATGCCAACAGATTTCCATTGCACAGCGCCGCAACTGCTTCGACTATCAACAGACGGCGGGCGAGATTACGTTTGCCGTCGGTGAGAGCTCGAAACTGATTACCGTGCCAATAATGGACGATACATGCTACGAAGTCCGTCCAGAGCACTTTATCGTCCGCCTCAACGTGCCTGGTGGCGAGGTACTGATAGGTGAGCAATATGTGGCACGCGTGCGTATTGATGATGATGACTTTGCCTACGACCCGTGCTAGATAGTGTGGACTGGAACCATCGGTATGGTGATGTATGTACGGGTGCCACACATTTGTGCGACTTCTTACCGCCAGTACTTAGCAATCCAAGGCGCCGTGGCTTGGTGAGGTTTGGGCTGTAGTGGGAAGCAGACAATCCGGGAGCATGGTGGTGGCTCCAACAACATCGGGTCCAGGCTCTTGTATTCCACAATTTGTCCCGGTGTGAGGTCATCGAGGAATATGACCGACGGGAGATTCATCTGAAACAGCGGTCAATCGGATAGAACACAGCAGGAGTCATTCAACATCGTCAATGAGTCGGAACCGCTATCTCGTGCCGCATAGTCCAGCCAAACGGATGCTACACGGTACCGTACCTCGAGCCAGTGGTCAAGTTTGTAGATGTATGCTGAAATAATCTCAAAGTGGTCATGAAGCGTGTCATACAGCCACTGCAAACCGCCGTCATTGCACCACGCCATGAGACTGCTATTGAACCCACACGTTCGCATCTCGTTGGCCATGCCATCGGTTCGTAAAATTGCAAGCCGCGCCGGTTCATGGACTGCGTCCAAGTGGGTCGTCGCCATCGGCTGCAACGTTAGACACGCTGCCACAAGGAATTCGCTCACGTCCCCCACGATCACCGTGTCCAGATCAATGTACACACAGCAACCACGTGAGGGCAAACTCGTCGCTATCTCCATTGAAAAGAGACTGATCTTGTTCCACCACCCGCTCCATCCAGGTACCAATGGCAGCCATTGGAAGCGCGCGGACGACTCAGTGTCCAGACCCGTGGCGTCATCGGTGAGGCACACAAACGCACCGATCTCCGCGCGGGTATGATCCACGTGCCGCATTAACGAATGGTACAGGCGATTCACGTACTCGGCACCATACTTGGTGCCCCATTTGACGCACACTACCGTGACCGTGACCAACACCGCGCCAGGATCTTCTGGATGGCAAGCGATTGGTGCGTGCGCTGGCTCTGGTACTCGTCGTGTCTTGCTATCGCCATCTTCATTGGCAAAATATTGCGCCCAGTCAGGCGCATGCAGCGCATGACCCGAGTCACGCTCAAGGTAGCCCCAGTAGCGAGCAATTGCCGCCCGCTGCTCGCCAAGGCGCCGCAGGATGACGTTCAGATTGTAGTGCGCTTCTCTGGCGCGTGGTGCCAGCGTGATCGCCTGCTCGCAGTGCTCTCGCGCTCGTGTCAAGTGCCCGCTGATCATCAGTTGAGCTGCATCCCCATCCAAGGGTCAGTTTTGGGTTATTATCAACATGTCGACCACATCAATAGCACTGCCACGCACCGGCGAGATTGGCATGCGCCTCCGCGTACGTCGGCGCATGCTGTAGCACCTGTTCGTACATGGCGATCGCGGCGTCACGCTCTTGCAGTCGCACTAGCACACCCGCCAACGCATACTGCACATGCGGAACCGTTGTGGTGGTATTGCTACTGTGGTTGCGATTGTTATCGTTATTACTGGCGTCGCTGGGCGTGGGGGACGCCCGGAGGAGCTGCAGCGCCGCGTCGTAATGCCGACGGGCATGCGCAAATCGCTGCGAGGCCGCCAGTAGTGAGGCCATCTTGACATGAGCCGCGATGCGTTCGCGTGGCTGCATTTCCATATGCATATCCGTGGCCATGTGCATTGTTCCCGTTCGAATGCGTATCCAATTTGTGCAATAATTTATAGTCAACGATCGCAATGCGATCGACAATCTTGTGCACCCCAATAGAGCCCTCTACTGCCTCCAGTTGCTGGTTGCATACTGAAACCAAGAGATCACTATATGTCTGTTCTTTTTTTTTCTTTCTTTCTTCGTTTCTTTTTTTTTAGTTCCCTCGAAACGCCTCTTCACAGTCAGGCAGTCCAGCACCAGCACACACACATTGTTCCATGAAAAATCACCTAAAAATAGCCTCCCCCCTCATTCAACAACCGCGCTCGACTTTCCCACCTTGTTGTACAGTGTCTATCAACGACTGGGTCCTGCCCCTGGCACCAGGACCCGCAAACAAAGCGCCGTTTTCGTACCCTAGACGGCCGCCTGGTGGATCCCAAGACCTATTTCTTTCTTTCCCTTTCCCTTTCTCCCTGAAAGGAAGAAACCACACAAAAACAAAAGCAAACAAAAACAAAAACAAAAGCAAATAAAAAGAGACCAAGCCCGGAGGTGGGGGCCAGGGACCGACCAAACGGCAACCTTCCAGGCTCTGTGATCGTCTCTCTCCATCTACTTTCACTTGTGACGACGCCCCTCCATCTCATCATCTTCATCGTCATCTTCATCACCTCGCTTCCTCTCCATACACGCCAATGACCGGTACGTCCACACGCGCGTCCTCTGCCTCTTCCTCTCTCCCTGCCCCATGCTCGCCCTCACCCTCTCTGTTTGTATCGGGATGCGGCAGTCTACAGCTGGGGCCGTGGTGAAGATGGGCAGCTGGGTCTGGGCGACACGAGTGACCAGCACTCCCCCGTCCGCATTGAGGCGCTGCAGGAGCGACGCGTCGTACAGATCGCCTGTGGCTCGGGCCACACGGTCGTCCTCACGGATGACGGGGAAGTCCACACGTGGGGGCGCGGTGACGACGGGCGACTGGGCCACGGGGATACGGGGTGGAAATTTGTGCCTCGCCTCGTGGAAGAACTGCGTGGCAAGCAGATCCGACAGGTCACGTGTGGCAGCTACCACACGGCCGCAGTCACGGTGGCCGGGGCCCTGTACTCGTGGGGCGGTGGCATGTACGGCAAGCTGGGCCACGGCAATGAAACGGGGCATTCCACGCCGTTTTTAGTGGAGGCCCTCAAGGGCATGCCCGTGCGGCAGGTGGCCTGTGGCAGCCGCCACACGGTGGTGCTGCTGGAAAACGAGGACGTCTACACGTGGGGGGACAAGGAGAATGGCGTCTCGGGCCATGGCGACTCGGAGGGCCACGAGTACCTGCCCGGTGTGGTGAAGGAACTCCGTGGCAAGCACGTCAAGCAGATCTCCGCCTGTGGTTTTCACACGGCTGCGCTGACGGGTACGTGTGTCGTTGTTGATGTGTCTGGTTTGTTTGATTCTTCAGGTCAGGTCTCGTGCTTGAGGCTGTTGTTTTTATGGGGGGGGGGGAAGGA
>JAADWT010000366.1:0-22563 GCA_023336285.1 Pythium grandisporangium
AAAAAAAAAAAAAAAAGACCTCCTCCAGATCATAATCAAAACCAACCATCATTAGGAGAGTACATGAGCAGCTTAGCTACCGGTAGCCTAGAACCTCTTGGCTTTGCTAAAGGAGATGACGGAGCCGGTCTTAAACCCAGTGGGGTCCACGTCGTAGATCGGTCCGGGGGATGCTGCTCCTGACCTTGAGCCGGCGGTGCGAATGCGTGGCTCAGAGCCAAAGGTCGGCGCCACTCCCTGCCGAGACTCCTTGAAGGTACCCTTGAGCATCAAGTTTGGACCGGGGCCCTCGCTCTTACCGTTCAGTGGAGTGCGTTTCGAGATGCCGAACTTGGCCGTCGGAGAGATGCCGATGCTCGTAGCCAGCTCGTAGATTGGTCCGGGTGATGGCGTTGAATCGCTTTGAAGAGACGAGCGTGGCGCATTCTCAAACGCTGTCACGCTGGCGTTGCGGCACATGGAACTGGGCTGGCGCCCGCAGGAGCCGGGGGCCTTGTATGAGCCTGGGCCAGCGCCGTCATCGGAACGTTTGTTGGCCAAGTCCCAATCCTCGCGAGTACTGGAGCCAAAACTCTTTTTAGGGCCCGCGCCGATGGAGGACGGTAGGGAATAGAGCGCATCGGTCGGGTTCGATGTGTTCTGCCAGTGAAATCGACGCTCCGTGGGCATATACGCCGCCTTGGCGTGGTGCACGCCATACTTGGACGGGGAATCAAAGAGCGGGTGGTGTTGTTTCTTGGGTGACGTCGTCGCCATCCTGTGGGTTGAACTGGGAACACCAAACGGCAAAGGCTACAGTAGTGGCAGCAGCAAGCGTGGAATGACTTCGCATGGTGGTGGCCCGAGTAGAGTTTGTGTAAGCTCTGCTCTGAAGTTGAAAGTCATTGGATTGAGGATGATGTCCGAGCCAGATATGATTTTTGAGGCCTTCGTGCTATTGATAGTTCACGAGCTAAGTTTTGTGATTTGCTACTCCCTGGGATAAGGTCGATAGGCATACTCCTCCCTCGCCATGCAAGCGGACTGCTTTGTACCTGACACCATCATCCTCCAAGCCATTCACACTCACCTTCACAGTTGTTCTGTTTTCGGCCATCGTTGTCTTCAATGTTGTTCGGTTGAGTGGAATGAATCCCATCGACGGATCACATGAAATTTGGCCTTTGATATATCATACCCCGCTTATCCGGATGTTTAGATATTGTGATTTAATATAGATATCAATCATGCTCATTACCTCCTTAGTTTTATATATGGACTTTTGGATCAAATCAAAATCCCCTTGTCTTTTCATGTAAGAGCCCCACGAAAAATTCCAGGCTTCGGATATTTTGATTCACCACCAATCCCGAGGTGTGCTGTGTTTCAATCTTCAGCACATTGCGGGGGATTTGGACAGGTTGGTTTCATTGACGTTCGATATGCTGTCGCATCAGGTTGCGGTTTTCCATTGTCCTTCGGCTACACAATGCTGGCGCGACGTGACGCTGATCTTTTGGCAACGACATCATCCGAAGCTTGTGCTGGAGCTTGTTTCAACCGCCTAGTATGACTGCTAGAAGTAGTAGACGATAGCCGGCGCCATCGTTTCCATTGTTCCTCTTCTTGTTGCGTAGACATTGGATTGACCATCAGCCTAGAAGACCGTCTGGCTGCCGATGAAGGCACTGAACCAATCGTCACATTTTTTGCACGGTCTCGCTGGTTCACGGATGTGAATACGCGCAATTGTGATGAAGCACACCCCGAAGAATGCGATCCTCGTGCAATCATCACTGCATGCGTCGTTTGCGCAACAATGTTTCGCAAGTATACATCCTTCCATCCCTACGGTATGGTAGTCGAAATGAGATAGCCCATAAATCTGTTTCAGCACTCCTTCCTAGAAACTCAACACCCAGAACACGCGAAGACAGGTGGAAATTGGCGATCTTATCTACGTATCTGGAGTTACCAGTACGTACATGGAATAGCAGTGATTTTAATTGTGATTTTTGATGATGTTGAATCATCGACGCAAGTGCCTTGAGTCGCTTCGAGTATCTCACTTTCATTGCATCGACTTGCAGCTGAAGTTTCTGTGTTGTCGATCGTTCTTCTTGTACCGTGTGCTCAAATTGCTGCTGCAATATCGACGCTTTTGAATCGTACGACAACTGGAGTTCTGTTTGCCAAACACGTGCGCGCTCCATCACCTAGATATTTGATGGATTGCATCAGAAGACACTCTCAAGACTTTTTAAATCAAATTTCTGACGAAGACATGCCAGAAGACTGAGCATACCTGAGTTGAAAATGTCAGGGAAAAGAGGTCTCGCCAAGCCGCTACATCCTCTTGCTGATGATTCATCCACAATTTAGTAGACGCCATCGCTGTTTTTGCAGTCTTCAGCTGGCGTCGTAACTCTTGTTCGATTCCATTGAATGCGACACGCTTACGATCCAAGTGAGCCCTGTCGGTTTGGTTTTGGATTGATCGTGTGGTCAAGACGTACGCTCTCCAGGCATAGAAAATACTACGTTTGTGTGTCTGCACGGTGTGAGCTTCCCACCGACGCAGCTTCCAAGTCACCACTCGGTTTCTTGTGCAGTTGACACGAGCTAAATCTTTGTTGACTATTTCCATCTCTCTACGAGTAGCTTGTTTCTCGCCTTCTATACTCTGTAGCCGATCCGTCTGCATGCGTTCTATGGATTAGACCGAGACAAGTATAAACTGTTGCTCCTCTTACACTAGTATGACGCGTGGATATGCAAATTACCAGCTCATGATGCTTCGCCTGTGCGTTACTGACTTGCGCCTCTGTTGCCGCCAACTGGGTCGTCAATTTCGTGATTTCATCCGCCTGTATCGATCGAGCACGTCAGCACAAATTCAGCGACTAATTACCGATAGAAAAACGAAGAAAAAAAACAATCTGGACATGTCAGTGCACGTACTTTGTCGTGAATAACGGCGGCGTCTCTCTCTCGTTCGCGGGCAAGGCGTTGGCATTCGCGCTCGAGTCCCTCCAGTTGGGTCTTCCAACTCGCATGCTATTACTCAATCATCCCAGCACAGCGAGGATGTAGCCATGTCCAATGAGCCAATTGCCAAACTGGGCTGTATGCATCATCTGAAAGGGGTACACATTACTATCTTGACCGACCTGGATTGTGAAGTCGGCTTTAGCTGCTCGGTGTTCCTCCAGCAAACTCTTTAATGCTGCTACCTCACGATCGTGTTCCACAAGCCGTTGTCGTAGATCATCGACCACCTAACGCGTGGACACAGTATACCCCAGTTATCGCTGGTTAACAACCTAAGTGGCCCATTCTGTCCCTGCTTCACTGGCTCGGTTCGCGGCAGTTGCATGCTTATTCAATACCAAGGCGTGGCGCTCATGCACCGAGCCAGTTCCCTCCTCCAGCTTCTGGAGCTTGGTCCGTGCAGTCAGCAGCTCAGCGTCGCGTTGGCATTTCTCGGTACGCAGCTTGGCGACTGCGCGCTGCAGTTCCCTCTCGTGCCCACGAGACTGCTCTAATTGAGTCTGGAGCTGCTCTACCAGCACTCCGTGGGTATGCATTTCCCTGGCGCGAGCCACCTCGAGCTGTGGTGGGTATAGAGATTCCCATGAGTGGATTGGATTATGCTGATACGATTCATACAGATGCGTCGCGCTTCGTCATCCGTACGGAAACAATATGCTACGTATACACCCTACGTATGCACCAGGTCCATCCCGGACGGCATGCTCCTTTCAGCATATGCAGTCAGCTCCACTGATTGGTACCTAGCCTACGCACCGCATGGACCTTCCGCTGGAGCGCCAGCGCCTCGGATGGCTTCTCATACTCGTGCGACGTGGCGTTCTCGTTCATTGCCCCCAGGAACTGGATGTTGCTGTCGTGATCCTCATTTAGCTTACTGTTAGCAATAAGCCACTCACAATAGTAATACTGATACTGTACAGACCCGAGTCATTTTTATACATGCTGGCGGCAGGCAGGCAGGCTACCGCCAGTATGTTTGTTTTCTTCTCGTTAGAATCTGCACGAAACGACGTTTACGTCACTGACTGACTGACGTCGTCCGTCCAGGTGGGTCAGGGCGGGTCATCGTCCCGATTCGATCGTTCACCTTCACCTTCGCGTCACATCACGTCGTCGTGACTTGCTTTTCGTATACGACCAATCTTGCGCGCGAGTGGCAACCTTGGCGAAAACCCACCCTGTTTTGTCAACAGTGGACTCGACCACCAACAAAACCCTCACACACAAAAAACGACGAAAAGCAAGGGATCCCGGACAATTTTTTTTGGAAGAAGAGCGAGCGAGCGCGACAGATAGACGCACTGCACACTGCACCGGACGGACGCGAGGAAGATAGACCCACCCCACCCACGGCCTCCCGCACTTCGTTCCCCAGACCACGGGAGGCGAGCTACGTCGTTGGTCCATTTCGAGTCTATCGTTCGCGGCGACCAGTGAATTGGCCAGTTTTACGGACTTACCACCCTACCGACCTAACGACCTAACGACCTCCCGACTAACCAACCGAAGTTGGCATTTGCATTGAGCACCATGATCCTGCTCCTCTACTCGGCGCTTAACCTCGTCTGGGTGCTCTGCAACAGCGCCATCATCAACTCGGCGCAGCTCACGCTCTATCTGCTGGTGCGCCCGCTCAATTCCGCCGTCTACAGGCGATGCATGGGCTCAGTGCAGGCGCTGTGGGTGGATGCCATCTCGGCCTGCTTCCCCAAGACCCAGCTTGTGGTCACGTACGTCCATCGACACGTTCCCTCTTTGATCTGCCCGTGGACGGGGCGGACGGATGTCGGATTCATTTTGTGCTTCTGATTCTGATTACTGCTGTGGCTTGTGGCTTGTGGCTTGTGGCTTGGTGCTTGTTGTTGTCGATGATGATGATGATGTTGCTATCTATCGCTGTGTAGTGGGGACTTGCCGCGGGATGTGACTCGCCCAGCGATCATTATTGCCAACCACCAGGTGGATGCCGACTGGTGGTACCTATGGCAGGCAGCTCGTGCCGCCAAAGGTGCGGGCAACATCAAGATCGTACTGAAAGACCAGCTCAAGTACATTCCGGTCATTGGCTGGGGCATGCGCCTCTTTGAATTCCTCTTCCTGTCCCGGAACCTCGAGAAGGATGCCGCGCATATGAAGTGTACGTAGCTTGGTATCCCCCGCCACCCTTACACACCACCGCCACCACGATCCAGTCCATTGACGGCACCCCACTAATGACTTGTTTATTGCATTGTCCTCAGCCTACATGGAGAGCCTGATCTACGACGACTTTCCCTTCTGGCTGGTGATCTTCCCGGAAGGAACGACCATCCACGAAGAATATGTGACCAAGTCGCACGCATTTGCTGACAAGTACGTTAGTCCGATTGCTAAACCGTTCGGGGGCCTTCCCAGGTGCCTAGGTTCCTCACCAGCATCTTATTGACAATCGAATCCCCCCTCCCCCTCCTCCCTCTCCTGGTTGATTTGGCCCGTGCCCTTTTAGAACGAACCGCCCCAAGTTTAAGCACGTGCTGCTGCCACGCACGTCGGGCCTACAGATTGTTCTCGATGCCACGGCCGACGCGAAGCCAGACATTTATGACCTCACGCTCGCGTTCCCGTCTTACTCGGGCGAGATCCCAACGTTTGACATGGGCTACACGCGCAAGACAGACACGAATGTGCCCTCCATGAAGACGCTCGTGGCTGGGAAGAAACTCGGTGGCTCCGTGGCGATTCACGCCAAGCGGTACTCGTACGATGATGTCCAGGCCACGGGGCTCCAGACGTTCCTGGACGAGCGTTGGGCAGAGAAGGATGCCCGCATGGAGCATTTCATCAAGCACCACACCTTCCCCGTCGCCAAGGACGAGCAGGTGGAGACCCTCAAGATGTCGGTATGTAGAATCCTTTCATCCCTCTCTCTACCGGTGTCCATCGTGTTTGTGACTGTTTGATTGGAACTAATGAGATGTTTGGCCTGATTTCGTCTTCGTTTCTGTCAGAGCTCGGTGTTTGCCATCTTCCGTCTGTGGTCTGGCGTGGCCATCTCGTTCTTCGTACTGCCGTTCATCATGCTCACGTTCTTCCCACGTACGTACCCAAGGTGTTGCGGGTGGGAAATAGTGATCACTGTCATTTCTTGATCTAATGAGTGTTGTTTTCTGTTTTGGTGGCTATGTGCTATTTAGTGTACACGCTCTGGGTGGTGTACTGCTTTGTCTACTCAGTGTACGACCGCACGACCAACTTCTGGTGGCCATACATCCTCAACCTCATCCTTGAGCGTGCAGCCAAGACGCGCGAGGGCCTCAAGTTTAAGATGCGCTAAGTATTTGAAAGGGGGCGCTGCATCTGTTTGTTGCTCGACTGGGAAATACTCAGTGATCGCGAGGATGGATACCTGGGCAGTGCAAATCTTAGGCACGACGACAGCATTTCTTACTCGCGAAACGAGAAGAGCAAAGGCATAGCCGATAAGTGTATGTATCTTTGTGTAGCTGAAAACTCATTGTCTCCGCGGGAAGAGACGGTAAAAAGTGAGAAAAAAGAGATGGCACTGTAGCCGCCAACGTTTTTTTTTTGCTTACGAAGCGAGCATGCAGCGAAAACAAATGGAACACGAAACGAATTTCGAAAGGATAGGCTTTTGGTCTACTACTGCAGCACGCGCGTGAAATAGAAGCTGCTGCTCTTTTTTTTCTTTTTTTTTATTGTGTGTGATGATATTAGGATAGTAGGAAAGACTTTGATTCTGCAGGATGAGTACTTTGAACTTTTGCTTGGATGGGGGTGCTTTCAACTCTCTGTGTTGCGTGTGGTTCGTGGTCTCTGCCTCAATCCTCAACGCCGACCCATTTCTGGAATGTCAGCACAAACTCCTGAAACGTGATGGTGCCGTCATGATTGAGATCCAGCTCTTTTATTCGTTCCGCTCGAATCACCTTGGTGGTGAGCCCGCTGGATTTGCGTTCCAGCGAGCGGCGGCGTGACGGCTCGTGCTGTTGCATCACGTTGTAGACCTCATTGGTCTGGATCGTTCCGCTGGCATCGTCGTCAAACAGTAAGTAGGCTGTCACGATGAGCTCCAGGGTCTTGCAGATCATCGCCGTGAGGTTGTCAGCAGAGCGCGCACCATCTTCAGAACGGGCTGTGTTCATTGTTTTGATATCAACATCCGCGGCCTCGGCACCTCGCCCAGCCGAGGTCGTTGAATCGTGAAGCGGTTGCACCACGGATTGGGACAAGTTCTCAAAGTTGTGGATAAGCCCCAGCAAATGGCTAATCGCGAGCGAGATAACAAATTCGTTGTAGTTGAGTCGATTGTCGCGCACCATGTCGGACTCGTAAAAGATCTCACGCATGTCCTTCTCATTCATCTCGGCGCCCAGAGCCTGTAGTGCCGCGCGCAAGCCATCAAAGTCGAGTCCCTTCTCGCCGTCCTATGCATACCAAGTGGCCATCGCCACGACACACAGGCAAAGAAATAAAACAGAACCAAATGCACAGACAACACCGCGGGCGCGTATCAATCGCTACGCTGATAAACGCTTCGTTTTTTCTCTTTTTTTCGATTGGAATGAAGAAAAATCCATCTGAGCCAGTGAGTTGCGAAAACATTGCGTAGCAACAGCTCTTACCGCGAATTGATCGTAGATCTCGTGCAAGGTATCAAACACGACATGGGCCATGGAAAAGCGTAGGACGATACGCTCAAAGTTTATAGACTTGACCTTGGTATCGGCCTGGCGTCGTGCGAGGTTGAGCTCGCGCAGCGTTTGAATGATGCGAGCGTCGATGGCCGTGTCTAGCTTGGGCTCCACCACTACGGCATCGCTGCTGCCGGAGGGCGCCGGGGGGCAAGCCGACGGGGATGGCTCGCAGGTCGATGGCGCCCTGGTTATCAGGGACTTGGCACGAGCACGAGACACGCCGCTACCCATCAGCAGTTCGGGGCTTCGGAGGCCGGACCCAAAGCAATACGAACTCTACGTGCCCTCAACCGAGACGCCGCACCTGTGCACACTAACTATCAAGACTCACTGCCAGAAATGAAATGCTAACGATTGCTTCAAGAGTGCTGTCATGGGCAAGAACGCAAGGCTGTCATGGCAGATCAAGGTGGCCGTATTTATAGAGGACGCGGTGGAAAAACAACTGTTGCTCGTCCTTGCCCTCACTGGTTTGTGTTTTGGTGGGAACCGATAGCTCTGACGGCTATACGGTACGGATACGTTTCCTGCATTGATCACTGCCAACTCATGAGCTCTGTGATCCGCGATTCAAAGGTGATGGTTGTAAAATCAAATCAAAAGTCACAGGCAAAACCAAACAAATACATTAGAGCCTTTGAGCTCTAAGCCTAGCAAAACTGATGTCGTACGTGACAACCCCTCGCGTTCCGTCAACTTCACTGGTGCGGCTTGGAGGTGGCCGATTCGAGAGGAGCAAAGCCCATGGCTCGAATGGCGCGCGGCGCATATTCACGGATTCGCTGCGAGGAAGAGGTCGGTCGACTATTCGAGCCGCCGGCGGTAGTGCCCGTGGAGGGACGAGAGATCGATGAGAGCGCGGCTGACGTGGATAACCGCGAGCCATTGCTACTGGAAGGCACTACCTGTTGTTGTTGGTCTGCCAGCACGGCCTCATTGAGAACGGCCTGCAGTGTCGTGGCACCTCCTCGTGCCGTGATCGCCTCCTTCACCCGATCTACAGACGACAGCCGATACAACATGAAAACATTTTAAGAACGTAAAAAGGAACGATTGGACCAGCAGGATAAAATCAACCAGCAATCGAGTGAGCGGAAGGACACGCTCACACAACGCACTGTACCTTCGCTGCAAATATTTGACACGACCCAGACGGCGTTGGCTTGAATGCTGACGTTGGTGGAGGATAGGCACGCCAGTAATGCGTCCAGGGCATGCAGTACATCCGGCACCATACTGGAAAAGTCCACCGCCGTGAGGAGCGCCAGTCCAAGCAGGCATAGCTGTTGAATCTTCTCGTCCTTGGCAAGGGACTTGCCTCTCGTTGCTGTCGTCGCAGCGCTGCTATTGAGTAGATCCAGGAACGCTCGCAGCGTGCCGTTGGCGAGCATGCGTGGGCGAAGCTCGAGTGAGGACGCGAAATTCACCAGCAAATAGAGCGCATTCACGCGGATGCCCTCCACGCGAGCGTGGACGAGCAAGTCCACCAGCGGATCCAGGCTGTTCTCAATCACGGACGAGGTCGCTGTCGCCAGTTTACCGCCTCGTGTCATGGATACCAGCGATTTAAGCGCCTCCGTGACGGCCTGCAGGTAAAACCCGGACAAATCACCACTACTATTCTCCTTGCCATCCTCCCCCACAACGCTCGAAACATGTGAAGCATGGGCAGCTTTTCGGTGGCGCGTGGAGGCCACCACGAGCGTGGCCACGAGGCGCAGCAGGACTTCATTCGTCATGGCCGAGAGCTTCTCTTTCAACTGCTCATCCACGTGCAAGAGCGTGTGCAGGAGAGCCAGCGCCACCAATAGGCATTCGTTCGGGGTATCCTCCGAGATGGCACGCACGATGCTGAGCAGCGCGTCATCCGAGAGCCTAATCGAGATGGAGTCATAGTTGCGGTTCTCCTCCACCCACTTGGAGATCGCGCGTAGTGCCTCCAGCCTTACTCGTGGCTCCAGTGCATCCAGTAGTTGCGTGGCCAGCGTGATGCCTTCGGTCGTCTCACTCACGAGGTCCTTGGTGTGCTGCGAGATGGACGCCAGTGCCGTGACCACCGTGAGCGCACGCGCTAAAGACTTGTACGCTACCGGTGAGGCGGTCGTCAGGACAATGAGTCGATTCATGGCCTCGACCGTGACAATGGCCACGCTCTGCAGTGTATCCTCGTTCATGAGGACACCACCGGGGCGGTGCGCCGTCAGTATGTAGCAAAGCGCACCCAGTGCCTTGCGTTGCGCCGTGAGCGGGCTGTAGCTCGCGAGTTGGACGCAGATCTCGTCGATGATGCGCTGTTCCTGGAGCTTGACCACGAGTTCGCTGTCCTTGGCCACACTTTTCACGATCCAGGTCGCGTACTCTTGAATCTCGCAGCGACTGGACCGTAGCGACTGCCGCAGACGTGGCAAGAGGTTGGAGGACACGACACGACGCCGAATCACGCGGTTCTTGGTGCACATCTGTGCCAACAGGCCCAGCACAAACCGCTCGGCGCTGTCTCGCGTCTCAACACTGTCCTCCATGAGTGGGGACGTCAGGATCTGACTCAGCACGGGTACTGTGGCGTGGCGCACGAGTGCGTCCAGGCACATGGCGTACTCACAGAGGTAGAAGAGGGTGGCCAGCACGTGGAGCACGATCTTGGGGTGCACGGATTCCAGCGCATCGATCAGGGACGAGAGGTGGTCCTGCGACAGTAGGGAGGCCCGGAAAAACTCCTGCGAGGCCATGCGCGCCAGGATATGCGCGGCATGCTCCTGGGTCACGCTGGAGCTTGCCGTCTCGGCGTCACGCCAACCGGTCGTTCGCTCCGCGCTCTGGTTGAGGTTCTTGCGTGAATGCTGTCGGTCCGCCTCCTCCTCACGTGGGTCTGTGGTTGGGTCGCCCACTAGTGCGCGGAAGAGAAGCGTCGCAATCCCGGGCGCGTCGCCAATCTTGAGCAGCACTTCGTCATGGGTCCGTACGCATTTGGAGAGGCACTTGAGCGCCTCCATGCGGCGGTACGCGCTTCGTCTGGCCAGCGTCGTTGTCCTGCTCGGTCTATCCGGCTGTTTCTTGGCCGCCTTCACGGCACCGGGGGGTTGATGAGGCAAGCCACCACCACTACCACCACCGGATGTTGTTGTGGGCTCTACGCTCACTACGACGCCCAGCTCGCGTAGCAGCACGGGGATGCCATCAAAATTGAAGATGGCGACGATGGCCGGGTCCAGTTCCGAGAGCACACCCAGCAGGTCCCAGCTGCAGCGCGAGACGCTCTCGTGAGAGGCCTGCACGTTGGTAAGGATGCTCTGAATGGCCTGCTCGTATACGCGGCTACTAGATAGCAGTTCTTCGCCCATGCGCTTCATCACGATCAAGGTGTAAAGCAGCAGCCGGTCCCGCACCAAGGGCGTGAGCTCGTCCACGCGCTGATAGACACAGGCCAATAGCACGGGCAGCAAGTCACTCACGGTATCGATATGTGTTGCACGCTTGGTCACCGCGTCCAGGATCGCCAACAGATTGCCGCAATCATCCGCTAGAATGGGCGTGAACCATAGCAGCACACCTAGACGAACGGCATGACGCGTGAGCACGGCAAACGACTGCGCATTCGCCAACAACCAGGAAAGTACTGCCAACAGACGCTCCACCGTGTCCACGACGAGGTGTTGGTCGGCATCGTGGACCCAGGCCATCACGTTGAGCAGCGTGGCGTCCTGGATCGCGCCAGCCTCCTCCTCCCCCGAGAGCGAGCCACAAAGGGTTTCAACTAGCGCCAACACCTGGCCAGTCTGACGGAGAGAAAGCACGGGCAGTTTGTGATGCGCGACGGTACCGTCAAGTGTGCGAGCGCAACGAAATGCGATGGCCAGTAGCGCGTTTACACCCCATTGTGTAGCAAACACGTTGATGAATTGCCTCGCCTGCGACAGTTTAGTGAGGCAAAAGAGCAGGTGATCGATCATCGAGGGCGGCGACGACGAAGAGGAGGAGGAGGAGGAGGCTGGGCCGGCGGCCAGTGTCTCCGCCTGCAAGCACTCCATGAACGAGCTGATTGCCTGTCTCTGAAGGTCCTCCTCCATGAGTGTGTAGAGCTGCAAAAAGTTGACTAGGAACGCTAGAGCCTCGCGCCTCGCGTTCGCAGTGGCGGCATCTTCAAAGCGCTGCAGGGAGAGCGCAAACTCGAGGTTGAGGTCGGCATTATAACCAAGCAGACTGAGGATCGTGATGGGCAACGACTTGTCGGCCGCGGGGATGAGGTCGTTGTTCTCGATCACTGCTCGGATATCCGCGGCGCGGAAGGCGTCGGCAAAGCTGCCCGCGCTAACGAGCAAGAGCACCAACTGCAGAACGTAGTGACGAGATCGATCCAGCGCTGGGTGGCGAAGCTGGAAGACCGACAGCCAGTGCAGAATGAGCTGCGGCATGTCGGCAAACGTGGTACAGGCCCGCACGACGGTGTCGTCCCCCCACCCAGTGCAGGCATCCAGCAGCGCCTTCAGCGCGGCCTCCAGGAGTATAGGTGGAGAGGTATCGGCGCTGAGGCACACACGAAGACACCATTCGCAGAGTTGTACGGCAGAGGGGAGCAAAGGCTGGGGGGATTTCGTAGGAGTAGCAGCTGGAAACTGTGCGACGACTGACAGGATCTGGAGCGTGCCAAGACACAGATCATCCTGACCAAAGCTCATCTCAATAGGTGTCGATGACTGCGCTGGCTGGTGCGCATCGTCAGTATGATCGGAATCATCCTGGGGGTCTTCTTGTCCTTCTTCGCTCAATGGATTTGAAATGGATGAGGAGGAAGAGGATGGTGCTGGTAGAATCGAGAAGGCTTTTGAGAAGATGTCGTGGATGGCGCAGCGCCACACATGACGTGGAACCTGTGCCATAAGTGCGCTGACATGAGTTGACTCGACTACACAGCCCGCAAGCAAACTCCAGAGAAGTAGGTCCCGGTCTTGGAGGTTGTCTCGACTGGTGGTGGGTTGCTGCAGGCATACGCGACTATGAAGACGCCTGACGAGCTCGACCAACACGGTCGCGGCCTTGTTGTTACTCTCGCTGCCGAACAAGCCTCGGATTTGCTGTGGGAGACCAGTCATGGCCGATGACTTTAATACAAATGAGAGGTACAGGCACAGCGCCGTCAGGAGTGGCTCCTGTTCTTGCTCTTCTTGATCTTGTTCTTCTTGTTGTTGTCTGCTGACGTCGTCCGCTTCATGACTGCGCCTACCTTCCTCCACCTCACTGGCGCCGGTTACTGACTGGATTGTAAGCGCTGCGCCATTGAGAAGCGAAACCATCTTGTTGAGAAAGCGATCCGTGACCACAAACTGCTTGTCAATGGATACAAAAAGCACCCGAGTAAGCACGGGCGCAAGTACGAGCCTCGCATTCTTGTCCTGCTCGCTCTTTTGCGTGTAAATAATGAGCAATTGCTCGAGAATCTGGTTGCCCCCAATGGCGGAACGGATCCGACGCTCATCCTGGAACGCAGCGATAATCACTTGCTCCGCCTGTTGGCGCTGCGCACTGGAGGCACTGATCAAGACGATTTTGCAGAGATCCAGCAGCATGGACGGTGACAGTGCGAAGTAAAACTGCCGCGCAAATGCACCACTGAGTACGTGCAGCGCGTGCAGTTGGTGTTTGCTGCGCTGGTGATCGGTGAGTGCATGCTCCAGCACGGGTTGTAACAAGATGAGGTCTTCCAAGCGCCAGTTCACGGCGACAGACTCGGCAGAGGATAGATCACTGAGCAGATTACCCAGCAGTCGAAGCGCAGAGAGCACGGGTGGCGTCAGTAATAGCAACGGTTGCTGCGGTGATATCACCGATGAGGATGCTGTAGAAGCAGCATTGCCATCGACAACGGCACAGATGTGGTGCACGATCGAAGATGAGGCATGAGCAAACAAAAGTTGCCGGCCAGGATCCGTCTTGCTGAGGTACATGAGCAGCGCCAGTGCCGTATGCACCAGAGCGGTCTCGACGGACTCGCTCATGCCAAGCAATCGCTCCGACACCTTGACCAATGACTCACCGCTCTTTGTAGAGCTTGCCATTTGATTGCGGACGGGCTTACTGTGCCGACACAGCGACCGCAATGCCTCCAACGCCAGCGCTCGACTCGGTGGGAACTCGGGATGGTACGACCTCACCACCACCGGTGACGAAGCATTGGACGCTGTTCGCGCAAGCGGCACGGGGTTAGCCACGATGCGAGATAGACATAGCTCGGGTAGCTTGGCGTCCACGAGTGCGCGCGTCTCGTCATCCGAGCGGGCGAGGTTGCCCAGGATCTCGATCAAGATGCCCCGTTCCAGCTCGGAGGCCCCCGAAGTTAACTCGTCCTGGCTCGAGGCAAAGTTAACCATCTCGTGATGGCCTCCGTGGTCCACAAACCGGGTCGCCGCGCGCGCCACGGAGGAGATGGCATGCAGGATGTGACACGACAGGGAAAGCCGTTCATCCGAGGCAAAGCTGACGCCTCGGCGTTCGTGGACGTACTGCAGCAAGCTGGAGACCCCGTTCACATTCATAATCAGGACGGGGATCTCGCTGTCGTGGCACATGTTCTTGAGCATGGAGAGAATCAGGCATTGCAGGTGCCGCTTGCTTGTGGCCTGCAGTGTCTGCACCAGCATGGCCACGCCATCCTCGACCGTGATGGAGATCTCCACGTCGCGCTGCGTGGCCGCGGCCAGCAACAGTTGTGCCGCCGCGGTCGACACTTCGTCACTGGCTGAGCCCACCAACGTGAGGACGGAAGGAATATTGACGCCATCGTTCAGCAGCGTCTCGTACCCACTGGTGGTCACGTAGAGGTGCAGTATCTTGAGTACGATCCGTACCGAGGCTGACTGGATCGCGGTAATCGCCGCCCACCTCGCTAATGGCAGCAGCTGGGGCAGCAGCGTGGTTTCCCCGAGACGGAGCGTCTCGAGGGCTCCATCCGCATTCGTGGTGCGGCAAAACAGATTGAAGAGGATACAGAGGACGAGGTGCGTCGGTGTGTCACTGATTGCACGCCTGCCGTTACTCAATAGCGTACAGAGCGGCTCCAAGAGCGTGAGGAACCGCGGATGGCTCGGCGCAAAACCCGAGATCTTGACCAAGATGTGAAGAGGCAGCTCCGGCGCGTCATGGTCGTTCACGATCGCAAACAGCGCGCCAACGGCATCCACGCGCTCATAGAGCGCGTACACCGAGCCGTCGTTGGTAAACTGTGCCAGCAGGATGGCGCCGCAGTCCTCCGTGATCTGCGTAGTCACCTGCGTAAGCTCTGTGCGATACCCCATCGCGAGTAAGTGGACCACACTGCGCAGTCCTTGCTCATGGAACAGGCCCGGAAGAGAGGGCAAGCGCGCCGCCATGAGTGCGAGCAGGGGTGTGATACGTGACAAAAAGCCTGTATCTTCGTGACGCAACAGAGACGTCAACCGCGCGACGGCGCGGGGCGACGTGAACAGTAATTGCCGCGAGCTGCTCCACTCCACCAGTAAGGTCACACAGGTCACACAGACCGAGAGCAACGCGTCATCGTCCACGATGAGGACGTTCTCGATCGAGAGCGGCGTCGTCAACAGGAAGAACCGTTCGCTGTACGCCGACGCGTGGCGCATCAAATTGGCCGCGATCTGCAGTGCGTGCAGTAATACTTGGCGAGCCTTGTCACCGGTGGCCTCGGCTTGCAGCGGTAGTATCTCCGTGAGGACGCCCTCCTCCTCCGTCGCAGTGGCCAGTGTGGCGCTGGGGGTCGCCTTGACACTCGTGCTCTGTCGATGCAGACGCTCAAAATGCGCAATCGCGTTGCCCACAATCTCGGCCAGACCCGAGCGAGTGAGGCAGTTCTGAATCTCTTGGCTTAGCGTGGGCAGCGCCGTCACACAGCTCAGGCACGTGAACGCATCCGCGAGCCATGAGATGTCACAGCTTGCCGGGTCCCGTGCGTAAACCTCCATCCATTCCATCAGGTGGCGAAAGATCGTGGGCCAGTGCTCGTGCTGCTCATGTGCTGCCAGTGCTGACAAGGACATGGGCGTGGGCGTAGCTTTGTCAGGCGTCAGGGCATAGTACTGTGGCAGTAAGAGCGCCAAGACCTCGAGGGCGGGGCGGTGCACGTCTCGTTCCACGGCCTCCAGGTGGATCGAGAGCGACGTCGCGATACGACGCGTGACCAGAAGCGCCGTGGCCTCACCCTCACGGCAAAGCGCGAGCAAAACGGTGAGTGTGTTGGCTGGGCGAGCCGCTACCATGGGCGGCACCACAGCCACAACAGAAGCCGAAGCCGAAGCCAAAGCAGAAACAGAACCAGCAGCTTGATCGCCACGAGCACGATCACGACCCGCTTCCATCGCGCTGCGGGTCGCGTGGAGGAGTTCCTTGTCGCGAGGGAACGAGATGCCCGCGCGTAGAATCATATCCACAAGCGCGTCATCGGCCGTGATCCAATGCGCCACTGTGGACGCCAACGTCGAGGTCAGCAGGCGAGCCAGCGTCCACAGCGTGAGCGCGATGGTTTCCTCGCTCACGCTGGCATCGCTCTCGTAGTCCGCAAACGTGATGATCCGTGAGACCATGGGCGGGGTCAGCGCCAACGTCTGGACATGGCCAAACGAGGTCATGTACCCAATCATCTCGGTCGCGAAATACTGCGTTGCTCGCGCGTGGTCCGAGCTCGTGGCGGGTAGTAACAGCGCGGCTACGAGCACGATATCCGGGCAGCTCGCCAATGCATCGGCCAGTTCCTGCTGCATGGATAGACACTCGAGGGAATTGATCGCAAAGTGCACCTTGTCACTGTCTAAATGACTGGCCGAGGACATCCACCCCGGGGCATGGTGAGCCTTGGCAGCACTAGCATCCTCAGCCGGCTCCGGATCATTCGGATCATCCGACGCCTTCGATGCCTGCAGGCAGTGAAGCAGGAAGGCGAGCACGACCGGTTGCCCCACGACATGCTGGCGACTGCGGTGAGAAGACTCCATGATGTCGGCTATCGAGCGGAGGCAGCCCAGCAGTAGCGCCTCATCCGCGCGGTGCGCATGCATGAACCGGAAGAGCGGCGTGACGACATCCTGGCTGTCCAGCCAGTCCAGCGCCAACGCATTATCTGGTGGCGCACACAGCGCATTGAGCGTGTCCACAAGCGCCAGCAGGAGGAGCGAGGGCATGCGCGAGGGCAGTGCGGCCAATGCCTGCAGTGTGAGCGGGATGCCGCCATTGATGAGCATGGTGTGGCGACTGGCGTCGTGGTTCATGGCCAGGTGACGCAGCACGCGTACCAGTGGAGCCACGTACTCCACGAGGTCGATGCTGGTGCCTAATGACGACGACGAAAGCGGAGATGAAGAGGAGGAGGAGGTCGCGAGTCGTCCCTCCACGGTGCCGTCCAGCTCAACGGCGTGCAGCCAGCCCGAGAGGTAGTGATGCAGCACCTCCACGGCCTGCTCCTCCAAGAGCACGCGCTGATCCTCGGAGAAGACACAGAGATGCTCCAGCACTTGAAACACTCCCTGGCTCTGTGGAGATAGCAGCAGCCGTGTCGTGGCCACCGTGGCAACCTTGTCCTCGGGTGCCAACACACGCAGAAGTGTGATGAGATGGAACGTGTACTCCCGCTCTGAAAAGCGACGGCAGCCACGCTCATGGAGCACGTCGCAGAGCGAGCGCGTGACCACGAGCGCGTGCAGCGTCATCTGCGGCGAGCCATAGGGACGATCCACGCCAACGGCATCGTCGTTCTCTACTTGTTCACAGTCAGTTCCATCCACATGCCCTTCGCTACCAACACTGCCGTCACCGTTGCCATTCTCATGGTCATTGGCATGTGCCCTCGGGACCGTCATGAGGTACAGCGCCAGCGCCGCGTAAATGTCCTTGTCATGCAGAATGACGGCGATCCGTCGTGTGGAACACACGCAAACCAGTAGACGAAGCACGGTGGCGGCATTGGGTGGACACGGTGGCACCACCACATCCGGCCGAACAACCGCTGCATCCGCAGGTGCCTCTGTGGTGAGGTCTCTGGCTACGGCCACGGGGATCAGCTCCTCCACGATGCGCCCCAGGGCCTCGCCGCTATCCTCGAGCGCGATCGTGGTCTTGTGCTCCTCGACCACGGCAAGCACGGCAAAGATGGCTAGCACATTGCGCGTAGTCTTGGCCGTCGTGGCCTCGTCCGTGAGCAGGACACGCAGCAGCATGACCGTCTTCTTGGGCAGGAAGAACTTGAGCGAGTCCTCAGCGAGCATGCCCTCAATCAGACGGCTCAAGTTCTTGGCCAGCGCGCGATGCATTTGCAACAAGCCCGTGAGGATGTCCGAGATCACTTCCTCCGACTTGAGTGCCTGCCGCACCTTGCCGAAACGCACCAGGGTGCCCAGCAGGCGAAGCGTGCGGTCCATCAGTCCTTCCTGCGCCACATGCGCCGGTTTCCGCAGGATGCACTGCACCACGGTCGTCAGCAGATCCAACTGGAGCAGCTTGACGTGGTTCTCGCCATAGTACGCCAGCTTGGCCAGCGTGTACATGGCCGCCTCGACGACGTTGACGCTGGGGGCGTTGAGTAGCTGCAGGAGCACGGGCAGGATGGCCATCTCCGTTGCTACCTCCTGGTTGCGTCGGTCCTTCTTGCACCAGAACGCCAGCGTGTAGCACGTGCAGCGCTTGACCAGTTCGCTTGGGTGACGCAGAGCCCGACAGACCACTTTGATGGCCACGGGTTCCACCAAGTGGGCGCGGTGGTACTCTTCCGCGCAGTTGCTGACCACGAGCAGGGTCTGCTCCAGCACGGCTGTCTGGCGCCCGGGGAACGCGCTAAAGTCCAGGTGTTGCTGGTCCTCGCCTCCTCCTTTATCCTCTCCTCCGCCTCCGCCTGGGGTGGGGGCCAGCGGGGACGCATACACAAAGGGCTCGAGGCGGTCATCCACCTCGTCTTCAAGCGGTGGCTCCTCCGTGGCCATTGCCGAGGCCACTAGGCTCCGCTGTTGTTGCTGTTGCTGCTGGTCCTCCATCGAAGCAGCCGTCTCCAAGCCCTTCACAGGCGAGCCCGGTAGTTCTCGACCAAGCCGGAGCTGGCGCGCCTCCTGCCAGGACAGGTAATCCGTACTGCTCGTGGACGCGGCCGCTAGCTTGAGCAGCACGACCAATGAATCCTGCGATTCTGCGATACGGGTAGCATTCGCGGCCAAGAACGAGAGGTTGGCCAGTGCCGTGACGGCCAGTTCCACGAGCAGCATGTCCTCAGCCTCGAGGCAGAGCAGTAGCGCCGCCACACATTCGTGGACGCCAAAGCGAAGCTTATTGAACGATTCCTTGGTCAAATGCACTACGGTCTGCAGCGCGGCGCGTCGAATCCGCGTATTGACATGCTCAATCATGCGCACGATGCTGAGGATATCGATCCACTTGGAGATCTCCAATGTCTGGTCGGGCAGCTGCGCAAGCTCACCGAGGATAAGCATGGCGCTTTCCACTACCTTGCCATTCGTGGCCTTCATCAGCGCACACAATTCCGAGACCACCGAGGTGTCGCACTGCAGTAAAAACTTTTTATTCGCGTCGTTGCCCTCGATCAGCACGGCGATCGCGCTCACGGCGCTCTTCCGGATCGCCAACTCGTCGTGGTGCAGCAGCGCCAACAGTTTCCCCAGACAGACCTTGGTGCCCAGCTTGACCTTGTTCCCCGCGTGGCTGCCGAGCTTCATGACGGCATGCAGCACGTTCTCCAGGACGTTGAGCTGCGTGGAGGATAACCGGTCAATCAGGGGCGGCGCGGCCCCGGCGGCCCCCAGACGCACCTTGTTGGCGTCGTTCCGGGTGGCCAAGTGCGCGATCAGTAGCGCCAAGAACCGCTGCAGGTCGTGCGAGTCGGACTGCAGGCCCGTGACGAGAGCGGACAATAGGTCTGGCCCGCCCTGGTGCAGCAGCTCGGTGCGATTGTCGGGCAGAGACGCCATGGAGGCTAGGACTCGCGCGGCTACGATCGCGACCGCGGTGTGGGAGGAGGAGGAGGGGGAGGAGGCGGAGGAAGGGGAGGAGGAGGAGGCCGTGTTCTTTTCATCGCCACCACCGTCGCCGCCACTACCAATGGCGTGGCGTAGCAAATGCACGACGCGAGTTGTGATGCCGGCCTCCATCAGTTTCCGTTGATTGCTCGGTGATGCCTGAGCGAGTCGAAGCACGGCATCCCCCCACGCCAGGGAGAGCTTGTGGTCCACGGGCCTTCGCGCGACGGCATGCAGCAGGGCATGCGCTTGCTCACACTCGAGGACCTCGCGCTTACTGGCCTGCGCACCTTCACTGGCGCCGTCACACATGGCTGCCAGCGCCTGAAGTCCACGAATCTGCAGTTTACGATACGAACGAGAAGCGCCATCCCTCTCTTCCTCCTTCCTTCCCTCCTCCTCCTCCTTCCCCTTCTCCTCCTCCTCCTTCCCCTTCTCCTCCTCCTCTTCCTTCTCCTCCTCTTTCTCCACTTCCTCTCGTACCGTGACCATTGCCACGACCACGGGAAGCACGCCCACGCGTTGAAACTCGAGTGTATTCACCTCATGCTCGGTCACGAGGTTGCGCACAAGCGCACAGGCGCGCTGCCTCGTGACCACACTAGCCCGTGGCGCCATCATGACCCGCACCACCGTGGCGGCACCACCCGTGGAGCCCCCCATGGCGTGACGCACCACCTCCTCCTGGGAAATGCGCTGCAGAACATGCAGACATGCCGTCACCAGCGGCTCCCGCGGTGAATCCACGTATTTCAGCGCCATGTCGGCCAGCTTTGGTGTCGCAATCAGGGCGCGCACGCTGGCATCCCCCGTGCAGAGCCATGCCAGTGTCTCGAGCCCCGCGGCCAGCACTTCTGCGCAGAGCGTGGCCAATGGGGACTGCAGCAGCCTCACGATGGCGTCCACCACGCGGTAGTCCACCAGAAGGCACTGCACAAGCGGATCGCGTCGACAGAGATTCCCCACAAAGCCAAGCCACTGAACACGGTACGATCGTGACAGCGAGGAATCACGGTCACGAAGCAACGTCTCCATGGCCGTCAGCACGCGGGGCACCGCGAGATGGCGACGCAACGCACGCACGCCCGCCAGTGTGCGCAGGATGCCCACGGCCTGCGTCATCACGAGCGTGTGCTCGTGGCGGAAGAGATCGAGAAGTGTGAGCAGGCTGGGCGCCACGGCGAGTTCCTTCTGAAGGACATCGCAGAGACTGCCACGGGCAATGGCTCGTACGACGACCACGAGCGGCTTGACGGAGGCGTCGTCTGCGGTCACGAGTTGCTGTTGCTGTTGCTGCTCTTGCTGGTGGTGATGGCACCGCTGCAGTAAGGAGAGTAGGGCCTCGGCGCCCGTGGCTCGCATGGTGAAGGCAAGTCGCTTGTCCTCGTACTGGAAGAGGTTGCCCCACACACGGCAGGCAGAGACGGCGAGCACGAGGTCCTCGCTGGTCAATAGCGTCGTCAGCTGCCGACGGGAGGCTGAAGAAGGAACGTCGCGCGCGTTGTGGTGCTTGAACACACGGCGTAACACGTTGGCTGTGCGAAGCTGTAGCTCACGATGGTACTGGTCGTGGTGGTGATGACTGGCTTGCAACAGGTTGGCCACGCGGTCTGGGTCCAGTGCAAACAGCAAGCGGATGGCGTCGCCGTTCTTGGCAGCCGTGAGTGCATCCAGGAATACCAGCGCCTGCAGGTGAAGCAGGGGCACGTTCACTTTGGTGATCAGCACGAGCACGTGGGCGATCACGTCGCGGGTGGTGAGCATGGTCTTGAGCAAGGGGGAGATGGCTACGAAATGCGTCAATAACGTGAGCAAGCCAGGCAATGCATCGGGGGCATGGGCCTCAAAGAGACTCACAAACGCGTCCAGGGTCAAAGTGTCGACTACGTGCTGGCACATGAGCACGGCGGTGTCTTCCTGGTCGTCAGTACTAGTGATATCACCGTCCTTGCTGTTGTTGTTGCTACTGTTGTTGTCGGCACTGGTCTGGGCAGAGGAGGAACATTCTATGAAGAAGAGCAATAGCGAGGGCAGCACGTGGGCCTGTACCCCTTCCACGTAGCGCGCCATTTCACGCACGACAACGGCGTCAGTGGCTAGCTGCCTGCCCACCGAGCTGTAACAGAGGCTGGTCAGTAATTTCGCGGCATAGGTCGTGGCCAAGCCCTGCCTCGTGACGGCATGGCGCTGCACGATGGCAAACGCACCGCCATGCACGATGGTGTCTGCAAACGTCCGCATGCGATTCGCTAGTGAGTCACGCTGCGTCACGCGCTCAGGCGAGACGTGGCAGCCCGTGGGTAGCATGATCACGGCGTCCAGCGTGGTGCCCAGTGCAAACAGGACGAGCTGGACCAGGTCGTGATCGGCGGCATCCAGGTGTTTGAGCAAGTGCTGCGGTGCCTCGACCTTGAAGAGCGTGTCGATGATGGCGCTGGAGCCATGCGAGGCCGTGACACCCAGCGCATAGGCCGCGGCACGAAGCACGTCGACGGAGCCGCCCACCAAGAGCTTGGACAGGATCGAGAGGTTGCCCTCACTGCACAGCCCCTCTTGGAATACTGGCAAGCGCACGAGACTGGCAAACAGGAACGCGCAGGCACTGGCGTTGCGGGACCGCTTGGCGCCACCGCGAAGCGTGTCCAGCACCTTGGTGACGCACGAAAGTGCTAGCTCTTTTGGGAAGATGGAGGCATTTTCGTCAGCGATGAGCGAAAGCGCTCGAAGAAAGGCAAACGACTGCGGCTCGGGAGGAACCAAGCGCTTGAGCATGGCATCGATGCAGCCCAGCTGCTGGACCTCACGGAGGTTGGCCTCTTTGGGGGGGGGGGGGGGGG
>JAADWT010000367.1:0-22534 GCA_023336285.1 Pythium grandisporangium
GACCAGGTCGGACCACGTCGAGGTGTTATTAAATTGTTCGTTTCGCTGGAATCTATTGCACTCGTGCAGGGATCCGGATTACTTGCATTAAAATATGAAGATTTGGTGGCTTCGCCGTCCAGGTCACCATGAGGTCGAGCGCTTCCAAACCAAATCCTCCTACAGTGGCGTGAAATCGAGCTACCGTAAGGTGATTGTGGACAGGCTTCGTGGCAAGTCACTTTGCCTTGCTGTCGACAATCGTAATCTGCGAGGGAATGTTGATCCTTAGAGTCCCTAAACATTCACTCCTTCCTACCATTTAAAGCGACACCCATCATCGCTAATGTAACACCCGACGGATGCTGCCGGACAGTGGAAAATGACCCAACAGCAGGACGTTACGGTTGACGCGGCGGCCGCCACGGCAGCGCGCTCGACGCCCGAGGAGCTGGCCACCGGCGACGAGACACTGCGTGCAGCGCTTGCCTTCGTGGACGAGTTCTACGAGCGCGAGGAAGATGAGGTGGTCGACGCCGCGGCCTTCTCATCTGTCGTAATCCCTCCACTGGCGGTACCCCAGCCAGCGAATGATGATGCGGAGGAATTGAGCGCTGTCATGGCAAGGATGTTGCCCACGCGATCAGAATCGAATGCTCCGGTTGCTACAACAGCGGATGTAGCGATAACCAGAACCATGCCGCCAAAGCGTAAGCGCAACAAGCGCCGAGAAGAGCTCATTTATCTGCGCGCCACGGCAGAACGGTTGGAGGAAAAGAAGATGGCACTTGAGCACCGCATTGACTCAGAGCGTGGCCAGGAACAGATGGAGACCCAGGAATCGAGGACGCAACGTCACCCGCCGAAGCACGGTGAGGCGCAGTCGTTGTCGGTCCTTGCGGCCCATTCACTGGCCAGTGCATGGGAGGGTATCGCCGTCAATCAGCTCGCACAACGTACGCGGGCAGAATGCGAGAATGCAAGACTGCGCGAGTTACTGGACGAGCAGCTCCGCGTCGTGCGCGCACTGGAGGCGTTGCTAAACAAGCGCAGCGTCACGACCGTACGTGGCTGGCGGTTCATCCCGCTTGATGGGGAGGGGAGGGTTGCTGGGCATACTTTGGCTAACCACCTGCTTGATCGACGATCGAATGTTGTGATTTATTGGCTTGTGGTGCGCCTGTACTGTAGATGTTACACTCGCATTTGCACGTTCAGAAACGAATTCGGATCAGTTCATTGGGAAGTCCGATTGACTCGCCCACTTTGGTAGCCGATCTGATATCTCATCTGGGTGACATGTACGAGCAAACGGAGGCTATCTTTGCCGACCCACGGTTCCTACTGACGCGGAAACTGCCGCATCGAGTGGTCCAGCTTCAACATGATGCAACCACAGGGACGTCGGTGGAGGTAGCCGAGACGCGGGTGTTGCCGTTCACGTTCCAGTTCACGGTTGACGCACACTGGCAAAGTTTCAAGGATATGTCGGGGCACAACAAGTACAACTTCGTGCAGGTACGCATAGGCAGCGATTAGAATAGATATGACTTGGGGGCATTTGCCGTAGCAGACGCATGTCAGGTGAGAACGCTGGTTGATAACCACGAATCGTCATATGTGGGTTTTCATCTCTAGGTTGATATCACCGACGATACCATCGTGAAAACTATCGAAGGCGCCGTGGATCTACCGCGGAGTACTGCGCGAGCTCGGGCAAAAATCGTGTGTCGTCGCTTTGTGAAGCCCAATCAAGTGGTCATGGTGTGGTGCATGATTGTCGACCCTGAGGTTGTTGCGGGCACATGCATGGACGGCGTGCAAGTCCGTCACCGCGGTTGGCAGATGCTGCGTCCAATCTATTTGGATGCATCCAATACGCAACAACCTTCAAGGCAGCGGCGGCACCACGCCACTTCTTCACAATATTTCCAGGTCGCTACACCAGAGGCGTATGGAGACGGCCCGGGCTATGAGCAGAAGATTGGAGCATTGACCAACTTTGTTGTCAACACGATCCAGTTCCACCTCGAGTTTCGTCACCAGCATTTGGAGAATGTATTGCTTAGTGGCAACCGGGCGAAGGTTGCCGCGAGTCACAAGTAAATATGGCCGTAAGTCACAAGTAAATATGGCAGGCACATTCCCTACTCACAGGATGAACAAACAGGTCTCGATCAAAAGTCCCGAGGCGCGTTTTTGGTGGCTGGAGATGAAAAATCACGATATCGTGAGTCATGAGACCCAACATTCGTCTGTTAATGTCTCGATCCTGTTTGCTGGCAACTATTGCAAGTATTTATGTGAGTATTTCGTTTCGCACTTACGTCACGACTCAGATGCTCAGGGATGAAATAGTTATTCGAAGTGTTGAATACTATCGTCACGATAATACGTATGCATCGTCCTTAGTGAATGGGCTGGTCACTACTGTGCTGGTCACTATCGTACCAGAAATATTGACGCATGCGGAGTGGATGGTGTTGTCGATGACCCGATATATGTTGGTGCTGTCAATGAGGCTCGTGTGACGGAACGCTGTCTGCCGAATGGCGTGCTCTTTCATTCTCAGTGTCTCCACTGGATACGCGGGTTTCGAAACTGGAGCGTTAGTCATTCACCTTTGGTGTCAACACGAAAATACTGCTGATCCTCTCAAGCTGTGCAGTATTCGTAGAACCAGCCAATGCAATGCTACATCAAGGAGGTCATACTACCCAGTCACCAAGTCAGTCTGGGTTGAAGAACAATAAACTGCACGTGCGATGTCAAGTACATACGTACAAATCGCTGGTCATTGTGGGCTCTAATTACCCATTCACTCATCCACGTACTCATCAGCTCTCCTTCGTTTGTGTGCTCCGGGACGCCGACCAATACTTGGCACCCAGGCACACGCACAGCGATCGAGGTGAAATAAACGGTGGAGGATGAGATTGTATCATCTTCCATGGTCTGTAAATTTTCTGCGGGATATCCGTCGTCGCTGGGCACGAGTCGTTCTTGACAAGAACGGCCCATACCCAGAATCAACGCACCTAGGTCACTCACGAGTCGTGACTCACGACAATTTCAAGCTGTCAGCTAATCGGAACGTGCGTTGACTCAGCTCGGCCAGAAACCTCGTTTGCAAAGCGTCTGTATCTGGGTTGGAAAAAAAATTAGGTCCTCAGGAGGACCTAAAATTTGAATTGTGCCTGCAATGCAGGCATGATTGCGCATCACTTCCGCGCGATAAAATTGTGCAGCGTCTCCTAGAGCAGGCCCAACTCAATCCGCCCGGCGCGCAAGCCAAGCGCTCCACGACGCTCGTCAACAGCTCACGACACCAATGACCCAGGCCGGGGGGGCGCCTTTGCTCACGAACGTGGCCATGCTGGTGGACGCCAAGGCGCTCTAGCACACGGGCGCGGGAGAGCTCATCGACGCATTCCTGGGCGTCGCTGCCGATCGTACCTTCCTGCAGGCCGTGAAGGACGGTGACTGCCACCTACTGCGTCGTCTGGTGGCGATGAGGCGATCGGTGCTGTCAAGCGCGAAGGTGCCGCCAGAAAACGAGCTTGAGAGGGAGGAGGGGGAATATGGGATGGAACAAATGCAAGAATACTGGTCGTACGTATTGGCTGCGCTCCACCAAGCTGCCAGGAACGGCCGCATGGATCTGCTCGAGACGCTATACGCGTACAACCCAACGAGCGACTCGAGCGGCTCTAGTATTGGTGATGAAGGCGCATGTGCCACTACTGGCTATGCAGATGGTGATCTTGATGGCGTTGCGCATGCTGGTTCGAATGCGATGACTTGGTTGATCAACTATGGACGATGCCAGGAACGTTTTGCTTATCTCATCGCTCAGGAAGCCAAGCATGACCATGTGGACATGGTCAAGTGGCTGTTTGCGCGTTTACCCGAGAAGATGTCCACGCTGGTGGTCGATTGTACGGACGGGGATTGTGAATTAGATGTGGACTCGGAAGAGGAGGATGGACTCAACACCATCGATCACGCCGCAGCGCATGGACAACTGGAATTGCTGATCATGTTTCACGAGAGCGGGCTGGATGAGTGGAGCAGGCATGTGACCAAGAGGGCGACCTCTGTGGGTCAGTTGGAGGTGCTGAAGTGGATCTATGCTCATCAGTCCGAGCACTGGACAGTGTTGGCATTGGAGGGGCAGCACAGAACGGGCATTTGGAGAGCATCGAGTATGCACGTTCAAAGGGCATGGAAGGGTTTGGCATCCATGCCGAGAAAGCTTCGCAAAGCAGCAATCTGGATATAATCAAGTGGTTTCTTCAGGAATATCCGGACGAATTTGCTCCGTACGCATGGGGCGGAGCCATACGGCGTGGACACCTTGAAGTTCTCAAGTATTTGCACGACAAGAAGACTCGGTTTGTTGGTTAAAGAATTTGGTGTGATGAGTTTATGTACGTGACTGTGGACCACCAGTCAGCCTCTGCGTGAAGGCACTGGTCAAAGACCGATAGTACATTAGCACGCATTTCGATTTCCCCACATCCGGCCAACGATCTCCATGAGGGGCAAGGAATATATTAAATCTCCGTGTGGGGACTGTTGGCCGAGTTGGTATGAATCTGCGACTAGCATTTTTTATCTTTTTCTGGGGTGGGTGGCGTCATTCGTTGATCCTGGCTCCAGTTCCTCCTCGCAAAATGCTTGAGCACGAAGTTTGGACATAAGGGTTTTTGACAGTTTAGTGCACACTGACTTCTAACCAATAGACGATATCAAAAAAATTTCGTTCGATTTAATTGGGTAAATATTTTGCAGTGGCCTCTGGACCAACAACCTGTCATCTAGCATACTCAAAACCAACGGGTCGAGATGCCGCGCTAACTTCTTAATAGCAGTGGAACGCATCTGCGGCGACGAACGCGAGCAGACTGTCGATCAAGGCACCGGTATACCGTGCCGTACCCTTATGAAGTGGGTACGTGAGAAGAAGAACGGTTTTAGCGCTCTCCTCGCTGTCGCGGCCCTGCGCCTGCCCTGCAGTTGGAGGCAGAGCGTAACAGCACTGTCGAATTTTGAAAACAGCCAACTCAATTTAATCCTGTATTACCTTTGCCAAGTGTTAACCTTCCATTATTGTTGGTATCGACTAATTATCGTTTTTAACAGGTTCATCTAGACCATCGGTCCAGGTAGCTCGAAGGCCGTTTTTGCATCTATAACCCATGAAAAGCATACAAACTCGTTAGAAAGTGCACTAAACTGATTTTGGCGGACTAAAACAGACGCGCCAGCAAAATACTCAGGGTGTTTTGAAAAGTGCATGAAGAACACAGCAAAAAATCACAAAATTCAACTGGACGCTGCTCTATCTCCCAGTGGTCTTAGATTTTTCTCATGAGGTCTAGGTCGGTAGTAGTCCCCACCAGAATGTTGACCATCGAATTTGCGCACTAAACTGGCAAACCCCCTTACTACCAATACCAGCAAAATGCATTCCATTCCATCGAGACTTTCGTGCTTGCTGGGTGGCTGTCGGGAAGTTCGGATATAGTTTCTATATCCGAATTGATTTAATATTTTATTTATTGTTTAAAAACAATAAATAACTCACTTGGTTCGTTTTCGTTTATGGTGCTCGTCGCTGCCCCTTTTGAGTTGCAGCAAGAACGCCTTTTCACCAGAACTGTACTGTAGGCAGAGAGAGGTTTTACACTGTACATACAGTATCGACGAACTGAAGGAACTGGCGAACAGCGAAATGACCCGCGACGTCGATATGGAATCGCTGGCGCTGGCGCCGGCGCCGGCATGTGACGACACGCTAGCGGATGCGCTCGCTTTTGTGGACGAGTTCTTCGGGCCGTGCAATGCACCAACGCCCACGGCTATGGAGACCCCCGCGCTTGCTGTCTCACCCAACGCCGTGGACTTTGCCGGGCGTCTTCCACGGTGTGAGCCCTTGGACAATTTGCACGAGGGGACGAATGCGAGTTCGACTGCCACAGCAGCAGTTGATCAAGCTAAGAACCATCGTTCACGACAAGCTAAAGTAGGCAGGAAGCGCGGAAGCACCACCACAACGAGACGTCGCCGGCCTGATCGACAGCGACAGGAGCTGCTTCACCTGCGCAGATTGGTCGGCGACTTGGAGCTCCAGAAGGATGTGTTGATGCGTCGCCCACACACTCGTGCTGGCTGTGAGCCGCCCCATAGCCAAGGGCATGACTCGGTGGTGGCTCTGGACAGGTCACCGATGTGGCAACAAGTCGCGCAGCGACAATCCGCGGAACGGCATCGTGTGGAATGCGAGAATGAGAGATTGCGGAATCTGCTGACCGAGCATCTTCGCTTGAGTCAGAAGTTGCAGGCACTACTCACCAAGAAATCAGTCGCCGATGTAAGTGGTGGTGGTGGAGGAGGTGGAGGACGAGAGCAGTGTTCTTGGGTCGTTTGCTGACGGAATTGACGCTGTGGGTGGCACTAATCTGTTTTTTCGCATGGGCACCAATATATATTAGATGCTGTCATTTGATGCCTCCTTTCTGGCTCGGAGGCGGTCAAGCGCACGTAGACCAAGTGTTTTTGACAGTCCAACATTGGAGGAAGGGATCAAGTCGGGTCTGTCGGAGATGTACGCCTCGACGGATCGGATATTCGCCGACCCTCGCTTCCACGTGAGTCAGTTCCCGTCCCGTATCGTCGGACTACGACGTAATGGCTCAAAGGGGGTATCCATTGAAGCTATAGAGACGCGGCTCGTACCATTCAGTGTCCCGGCCACGGCAGACGCGCAGTGGCGAAGCATCGCGCAGATAGGTGGAAGTCGCGCTAATTCTCGCGTCACGGTACGATATCGTTTAGGATCCGTACTTGTCACGAATGACAAGGACCAACCACTAACTACCTACCCTCTGGGTGTGGGTTCTCACGTGATCTTTTTTGCTCATATTATTCTCGTGTAATTTCGCTATTCGATAGATTGATGAGAAAAACGATACCATTGTCAAAACGATTGAAGGAAATTTCAATCAACAAGACTCGACGACCCTGTCTCGGCTCAAGCTGATCACCCGTCGCTTTGTCGAGTCAGATCGCGTCGTGTTTGTAGCGTGCACAATTTTAGCCGTCGATACAGTCTCGAATGTCTCCATGGAAGACCTTCTGCTACGCCAACGCTGTTGGATCGTGGTTCGTCCAGCTCGGGAATATAAAGGATGGTCCGAGCAGCATACGTCGATTGTGCAGGTTTACCAGGCAAGAACCCCGGAGTCCCTTAGCGCAGGGTCTTGCCCTAAAGAAAAAATCCGGATGCTCACTTCGTACATGCTCGACTCGGTCCATACCTATCTCGAATATCGACACCAGCACTTGGAGGATACGTTGTTGGTAAAATCGCCAAATTCTGCAGCATGAACACCTGAAACCTCGTCAGGTAGCCGCTTCCTGCGCCATCATCATGAGTTTAGCTGAAGCCGCCAATTTTCAAGTTCAAAGTAATTCCCTGTCTGACGGAGTAGTTTACAACCTCGTCCAAGCCCGTAGTTGCTGCTCTATTCTACGACAATGCTGTCCTGATGAAGCGGCATTGACCACGGATGTGGGTGTTGCTACAGCCACAACCGTCGCGTCAAGTACGCCCGACTAACTATTCCAAATGATGTCGGCGCCTCGGCAGCGACTGGTGGCAAGGTGGTTTAGCCTTCAACGTGGGGAGATCTTGCGGTGTGCCAGGCAGCAGCAGCAATGACGACGCGTCGAACGAGCGAACATGTAGCTACGCGCAACAGTGGAAGCCCATCTCAAGCTGGCGCGTACTCTGGAGGGAATTCTCAAAATACGCAGTTTTCCTTAGGAACGGATCAAAATCTCTGCGTCATACCGCGTGCAATCTACTACTTTGTGAAGGCGGTGATGGTGATGATACACAGCTTCTCACGACGTATCTCCGCAATAAATCCTGCGCCCACGGAAGTGCGGTCGAACGCCCTGGATATCCTCTCGTTGACAGAAGACCTAGTCGGGTCCCTAGAGGCGATGGATGCCTTGATCGAGAGAGTACAGGCAGATCCATGCGTTGAGACCAGTGAGAACCATCACCGCGTGGTAGAAGAGCTGTATCATGAGGTTCACCTGGATACTACCGTTGAAACCGTTGCTGTCCACCTGCTTTCCTTCCTTCCATAACCACAGCATCGCCCACACGCTCTGTTTCACAAGTTACTTTACGACTTGGTACCTCTTGCGCGCTTTTCTTCTTCTTCTACCAATGGGAGTGTTTGTTTTCTCGCTAACTCATTTGACTACCTCGTGTTTATGGTGATACTAGGCTGTGGCGCTCTCGTATAAGTCGTGCCGTAGCGGAAACGACTAGTATTTTTGTGGGCTGCCTTAACGGAGCCCTCGAATGTGTCGCGCATGGCGACGGATGGCGTCACGATACGGTACCTGGGGAGGAACATTGCTGGTCCCTTTACGCACGAACCCTAGGCCAGGTGGGCACGCCCGTCTACGTCGTGCAAGAAGCCACAAAAAACTGAGGTCTTAGACGCTGACCGTCCGCGTACCAGCACTTTAATAGTTTGGTGCGCTCACGAATGTTGTTCGCAACTGATTCCATTCCCACTTCGGTGACACATATCAGGAGTTTGACAACGTTTTGATGCAAAGCACGCTCACCCATGCGCAGTGGGCAAATCGACAAGGCCGGATTGGTAGAAGTTGGTTGGACAATAGAAATGATGTCTTGTCGTGGTGTAGCGAGCGTATGTTGAGCCTTTGACAGTGGCGCCTGGGTGACTATGCGTAAAATATGACTCACTACTACTTCAAAAAAGAAGTATTAGTGTTGCTTGTCTACCGCTGTCTCCGTGTTCATTTGGAGTTGCTTCGTTTGACTAGAACGTTCCAGATCTTGTTGATTCTCATTCGTATCATGCTCACTCACTAATAGGGAGCTCCACGTGACTCTATCCTGCCACGAAGAGTCCGAAATCAAAGAACAACTGAGAAATCTGCGTGTGCTTGATAGGCGCGTGAAATTAATTGTCCATATTTTCCTTGTGTCAGCACTCCACTTCACCTTCACCACCACCTCCACCGCTGCCATCGCCACCAAGCATCCGCTCTATTAGCAAATTCTCGATCATTTGTTGACTCGATTCGACATGGCCATGGAGCAGATAGATCATGTAATTCGTGAGCAATTGTAGCTTGCGCTTTAGATCCGGGATGTCATCGTATACCGTCGGGATTGCGACATGCTTGGACTGCACGAAGGTGGAGGCTGATGGCTCCGAGGACGGTGACAACGGTAGCAAGGAAGAGGGTGAGGATGAGGGTGGCGCGCGACGCACGACAGACCACCCGCGTTGCCGCATGATGATGCCATCCATGGACGCGTCTGAAACCTCCACGGGCTCCACCAGCGCCGCCCAGACAATCACCACGCGGTCGTCGCCGTCACGATACCGCCGCCCGGCGATCTTGCCCCGGAACCGGCCGAAATACCGCTTGATCTGCAGCTCCACGCGCAAGCTCTTCATGATACTGTCCTCTGTCGCCTCCACCTCACGCTGATAGCACCAAATCACAAATCACAATTCAACATGAATAAAGACCAGCCAAGATCACAAAATTAAAATCAAAATCACGAAATTTAAATTTGGGAAGTGAAAATCAATATCGGGAAATCAAAATCGAAATCGAAACCAGAGAGAACAAACAATAGGCACCCTACCTCGACATGGAAGCCGTGCGCTGAGATGGACTCGTTCACGAAATGGTGCCACACAGCATTGGCCGTAGCCTGCACGCCAAATGGGATTCGGTACGAGGTGAGCACTTGCACACAGGTTCCATCCCTGTCATCCTGCTGCACGTCCACATCACGGAAGGCGTCCGCGCTCTGGCCATGGAAGCGTGGGTCCATCAGCACGGCATCCACTTCGCTGTGCATGGCCTCCATGGTGGCGGCAAGATTAGCAAACACGGCGGCCTCCTCGTCCGCGGTGGGCTCACGGAGGCGGCGCACGCGTTTCACGTGGTTCTTGGGTGTGAGCAGCTACGACCGCAATAATCACAATAACAATAACACAATAATAATTAGGTTGACCCTGGGGACTCCCGACATCTGCAGCCATCCACACGCATGGTCCGTCTGTTGACGATCTGTCTACACTTATACAGACAGATCCACAGAGAGATCCACAATGGTCCACCCACACATACGTCGCATTTGGAGCGCTTGAGCATTCGCTGCAGGCTCTTGGCCACCTTGAGCTGGTCCTCGAGCATGCTGCGCAGTTTGAGGTTCTCGACTTCAGCGCGCTGCCGTTGCTGGTACTGGCGCAGCGCCAATTGCTCCCACATGGAGGTGCCCGTCCGTGGACCACAGCTGTCCACCACAGCGCGGCGCCCCACTGCAGTCGCCGCCACAGCCACACCCGCGTCCGCACCACCTTCCGTTGTATCATTCCCCCTCGTAGTGGTGATGGCCGAGTTGCTAGCGGTCTTGTGCAACAGGCGCAGCTTCTCCTCCAGCTCAGAGACGTGCTGGCGCAGGAACGCCAGCTCTTCCTTGCGGCTCTTGGGTGCACCCGCGGCAGTGGCCGCCACGGCCTCGGGCTGCTGCGCGCGGTGGCGTGACAGCAGCGCCCGCACACTGCGGTTCTTCCGCGCCGCTTTCGCTGGTCGTGACGGTCTGGCGGCACTGGTACTGGTACTGGCACTGGTGCGTGGTGGCGGCGATGGTATGGGCGTGTGGTCCATATCCTCGGCATCCGGTTCAGTGAACGAGCTCTCACTGCTCGTGGTAAGGATGTGGCGGCGTGCCACATCCACATCCACATCCGCATCCACAGCCGCATCCATATCCACAGCAACGTCTACATCGTCCTCGTATTCGTCCAGGAAGGCCGCCATTGTGGCGTGGAAGACGGGCGCATCACCATCACCATTTCCATCGCCATGGTCGTCATCGCCACGTGCCGGAAGGGGCAAGTGCACGGACGCCATGGCCGAACGATGCGCAAATGAGGACGGGGTCATCGCGATGTCAAGGCTCGGGTTATCCAATCGATGACTGACGATTCCCCCCACCCCGCCGAGGCGACCTTCTCTCACGCCGCTGATTGTACCAGTGTATTACTTTGAAGTGGCGGTCATACTACTTTAGTATTCGTTTCGTTTGGTGGACGGGACCAGGGACTGGGGACCGTGGTGGGATTCCATGGAATGAAGGACCGTACCGTACAGTACGGAGTAGCATCAGATGTCTCAGAGAGCCACACATCGTCGCCAGGATGGGAGGCACCGTGGATTGGAGCAGATCCCGCCGTTGAAGCGACCACCGCAAATGCCTTCGCGAATCCTCATTCACATGGACATGCCAGCAGTATGGACAAGAAACTCGTAGCTAATACTAGACTTGTTTATCACCTGAATCGCTATAGAAAAGACCGAGCGTAGCTCAGTTGGTAGAGCGATTGACTGTAGTGGTTGATACTGGCCTCAGTATCCTCAGAAATCAATTGGTCACCAGTTCGATTCTGGTCGTTCGGATGTTTTTGATTTGATTTTCGGATTTGCCAGATGGTTTACAGTTTAGTACTTACAGACTGTACACAACTGTGAACTGCACAGCTATGGATCTAAAAAACCTGTTATCAGTTGGCCCTACAGTACCCAGCGCATCACATCAAGGTGTATGAGGGACGCCAAATTGGTTCATGGAATGTCAAGGGAGGACTGTAAATACCTTGGGCTGGCAATGTGGCCACCATTCGAAACTGCTCAGTTTTGTGGGTGAAGCTGATTCAGCTGGGCATTATCCAAAAATAATGTAGTGGTCAACGAGCGCTTCTAAAAATTAAAATAAAAACCGACCAAATTGGTGGGCGCCGACCGCTACAGTAGGTGTCGCTCTTCAATCTTGTAAAGAAGACTGAGCGGCGTTTCATGTTGAGTGGGCGATCTCAAAGAGATGGGAGAGAGAGAGAGAGTCAACCATCGAGTATACCGCAGCCTCCCGTACACTCGATGGTTGACTCTCGCTACCTGTGGCCCGCAGCTACCATGTAGCCGATCTGCTCACGTCAGAATCAGGACAACCGTTAAACCTTGAACTTCCAAATTTTACGTACTTTTAACTATTTGCGACCAATACACTTTGGCCGTGTTCGTTGATGCCACAATACGCACTATCGTGGACATAATGCGTATTGAGCCAACAAATACCCGCCGTTCACAATGCGTATCATCGTCCAAAGTGTACCATTTGTCAGATACGGCATTCGGCGATCTGAAGACTCAGTATGGCATTATCATAATACGCATTAAGCTCGAACACGGCTTTACAGTCCGTCGTACGTCATCACTCTCTCTGCCGTGCAGTGTCTTTTCATCCTCATCCTTCTTCTATAGCCCGCGTCGTACGGCGCAGTAGACGCCCAACGGCCTGGCCCACGCGCAATTGCTTGTGAATCTCGGAGCGCAACTGGTGGTTTTCCTGCTCGACTTGGTGACGCGCGCGGCGCTGGCGGATGGCGATGCCCCCCCCACACGGATGCCAGCAAGACTTCGCTGTTGCTGCGCACACGCAGCCCAGCAGTCGTAGGAACTGGCACATTGCTATCGACATGAAGTCGACTTTGCCTCATGGCTTCCACGCGCTGCTCAAGTTCGATGGCTTGCGCCCGCAACTGTGCAATCTCTTCACAACGACGCGCGCGGCTCGGATTGCGACGCCCATGCTGCGCATCTGGCTTGCCATCGGTGTTTGGAGGTTGCTTCTCAATCGCACCGGAACAGAAGCCACTGGGATCAACAGCTCTTGCCAATGGTGTCACAATCGAGTCATCTGCCGGTTTCCACGGCTGCTGAGCTTGCATCGCGTCATCCTGCTCGAGCTGACCGTTCCACTCGGCTATTAGCGTCAGCGTGGCGTGCAACGACTCGAGCTCGTCATCGCTCAATTCCATCCTGTCATCTACACAGGACGTTTCGTCCAGTGCCCACTCCAGCTTGCAACCCCCCTCTGATACCAGATCCAGATCCAGGTCCATTTTCATGCAGGGCTTCTAGTCAGCCACAGGTTTGATCCTTCATGAACGTCCTTCACAGATGATTCGAAACTGAGTAGACATAGAGAGAAAGAGAGCGCCAACACTCGCCCCGCAGCAATAAACAACAACAATCTTACAATAATAACATCGACAACAATCCTCCACCAACAGTACAGAAAGACCCAGTCACTACATGAAATATTCCCAAACGTACGAGTGTTAATCAACGTGTATCCTGATGGTCCGCGCTGCTGGCGCGTTGCATCGTTTCGTTTGGGCAGCAGCACCAACATTCCGCCTCGGATTTTGAGCGTCATTCCGAGCTGTCAAGGTAGAAGTAGCAGTGGTCTCGACGAGGAAGGTTCTCGCTGGGAATCAGAAGGTTCGCGTTCTTCGCGATAGCACCTACCCAAAGAAGAACACGAAGGACACAACGCTTATTTAGCAAATCCACTAACTAGTCCATTCATGCGTGGACACGTGGCATATTACATTTGTAACTTACGATTAACATGGACTTAGTGTAATAACTCCTCTGATCTCTCCAGGATAGCGCCTAGTGGTCCTCAGAATCTATGGGTCATTGTCCCAGATATAGAGGTGCATGCGTTGTGTGTTGTAGATGCGCCCACGCGCGGCTGGCTCCTTCTTCCTCCTTTGCGGGCAACATGCGTTTGCGCACGCCAGTCACCACCTCTCTTCTCATTGACTGAGCGTCTTGTGTCTTTCTGCAAGTAGGCTTCTGTGCAAGTCACTGGCTATTGCTCGCATGAATGCCAGTTCAAGTCCGCCCGCTACGATGATGGGTTGGTTGCCCCCCTCCTGCTGCAGTGATTGCTACTCGATACTTTTCTTCATCGTCATCGTTGCCCTTCTTTCTTCAACCTAAACAGTCCGACGAACATTAAAGCACACACCCAATAACATTGGACAAGACGACCACGTTGGCTACTTGCCCCTGGCACCCAGCAACAACACGTTCTCCATCATGCGTTGATTGGTCTGCAGGTGGCTGTACACGCTCTGCAGCACGAAGTTCGTGAGTGTGCCCGTCTTACGCTTCCTGTCCGGCACATCGTCGTACACATAGGGAATGGCCTGGAACTTGGACTGCAGTCGCGCCGAGGCCGTGCCAACATTGGTAGCCACGTGTCGAGGGGGTCGTACGATGGTGGCGCCGCGTTGCCGCACCACGAGGCCCTCGCTCGTGCCGCTGAGCATCTCCGGCTCGATCATGGCTACCCAGAGGATCACGATACGGCCATTGCCTTCAAAATACCGCCGCGCAGCCAACCGCCCACGGAACACGGCGGTAAAGTGCTGCATCTTAACAGGGAAGCTGAAATGCCGCTTGATTTCGTCATCGGTCTCGTCGATCAGCGGCGCCTACATGCAAGCAAGCCATCGGATACAAACCACATTTAAAATGTAAAAGAAAAGAAGCAAATCAGCACTCAATAACCGCCAGCCATTTGTTGGCAGGTCGAGGTGTGCCACTGCAGCTGGAAGGAAGCAAGCGATGACAACAAAGCGGTGCGCCAAACGTACCGAGGCCTCTCGCTCATGGCGTGATACTTGTGTAAAGTAGCTCCACATGGCGTCGGCCGTATCACGCACGGCAAAGGGCAGGTTGCGGGCATCATACACGTCCACAACGGGGCCCAGACTGGTGTCCTCAACCATCTCCACGTCCTGCACGGTGTGTTCATCATGGGCAAAGCGGTCATCGGCAAAGATCACGTCGTCCAGTTCTCGGTACATCTCGTCCACGATGCCCAGCAGCTCGGCAAATGCCGCGGCATCCTCGCTTGGCGCCATTGTACCCGTGTACCGCATGCGCTTGGCGTGATTGGTCGGCAAGAACAACTGCACATTCATCGAATAGACACATACAATACCGTCCATCCGTCAGGCCCCCATGGTCGTAGAGAGGGTAATCGATCAAGACAAAAGAAAAACACGAGACATACGTACATCCACGTTGGTGCGCTTGAGTAGGCGCTCAAGCCCACGGCCGAGCTTAATCTGGCTTTCCAGCAGACTGCGCAGCCGCAGGTTCTCCACTTCCGCCTGCTGGCGCTGCTCAAACTGGTGCAGGACCACGTCCTCCCACATGGCGGCCGTGGCGCGGTCCACCAGTCGCGATGTCACCGGCGCCTTGGTCTCTACAGCCTCTGCTGGAGAAGTAGTGGGCCCATACTTGGACTGCTTGAGCACGCGCAGCTGCTCCTCCAATGTGGCCATCTTTTTGCGCAGGTATACAAGCTCTTGGCGCCGCGTCTGGCTCGGGTATGTGGGCGTGGGCGTAGGGCCACTGGTGTCGCCATTCGATGTCACGCTTGCCACTGGTGACGATGACGACGATGACGCCGACGACATAGCCCTCCCGCCAGTGCCTGTTGATCGCGGTGCAATCAGCTTGGAGGGGCATCTCTGTTGGGAGGGGGAGGCCGGTGGCGGTGCAAGCAGCGCTTGAAGGAGCTCATCGGCATTGGTCTCGGCGCCCGTGTCCGAGCGCGAGCAGTCGCTCGAGGAGGTCACAAGCTGCCGCTCCTGCGCCCATGCGTCCACCGCATGCACACCGGCACTGGTATTGAGGCTGGCGTTGCTCTCCGGGTCATCGGCCAGGTCCACGTCGGCGTCGTACTCGTCTACTAGCGCCAGCGCCGCGTCAAAGCCACGACGATCCGCTTCCGGGAGACTCATGCTGAATGGATCGACTGACCACTATTAATAATAAAACAATAGAGGCCGTTTTTTAGCGATGCAATTTATAAGGGAAAATACAAATCACTCCGTAATTTATAAATTATCGGATAAATTAATTACCGTATAAATCACCGCACGAACGGGTACTAAATTTACGAAAATGTTCCAGCCTTCTCACCCGGTCCAGCTGAACATCCCTTCCTCTCTACATCGACAAGTCGGAGCTACCTGGCATTCATTAGCAGGCCACGCCAAGCCACGATATACCTCACACGACCACGATCCTTAGTGCTCAGACAACGGGAGCAGTGCACGCCTCCGAAACCCGCCTCCATCTCTCCCTTCGGGCTCTGCTGGAAGCTCTCACCTCCGCCGCCAGACCGAAACCCACTTGGTCCCAGACCGCCATTGTCATCCAGCACTCCACTCCGCTGCACGAAGCTGTCATCCACCGTGTGTAACTCGCTCTCCCGCAGTGTCAGCCCGTCCTGAAAGCTGTCTGGGCCCACCTGTAAGCATGCAGACGCGTCCAGTGGGATCCTGTCACCTCCCCTGCAACACCCTCGGAGGATCGCCATAACCCACTACAGACATTACGGTATTTAGTGTGTGTTCAGAATTAGTGTGTGTTCAAAATTAGTGTCACTAACACTAATTCACGTATACAGGTCGTAATTTTTGTTCAAAATTAGTGTTGGTAGAGGAAAACAGTTTATAAAATCGGAGCAGGGGCGAGAATAAAGAAGCCTAAACTCAAAAATAGTGTGTGTTCAGAATTAGTGTCACTTAAAATTGATGACACTATTTACCGTATTGAGACCGATTTTGAGTACAGTTGATAGTGTGTGTGACACTAAATACCGTACATGTATTATGGTTCTGGAGATTACAGAATTACAAGAATGCTCTTACCTAACTTGATTAGTTAATAGACCTAAATTTCCTCCTTCTCCTGTACGGAAAATTTTCATCCCTTTTGGGAACGGGAAATTGAAATTGTTTTTCCTTCTGGATGATGATGGCGTATGCAGACCATCATCCTGACCATCACTCCGCATCGTAAATGATGCGCATGTCATTCATTTACCCATCACCACAATTATACCGCCCGTGTGGATGTGAGTCACATGCGTGGGGGCGTGGGGGGCATCTCAATCGCGCATCTCATTCCAACGATACCCACCCGCGTGGACCACCACCCGTCACGCAATGTGGTCGCTGCCGGACCCCACGGAGAGCGCGGCGCAGCTCGCCGAGGCGCTGGCGCTGGTGGACAACTATGCCGATACACCGGACGTCGTCATGGACGTGGTTCCGTCGGACTGGCCTCCTGCGCAGGATTGGCTAATGAACCATGCCGCTTTTAATGATCAAGAGATTGCTGTGTCCACAGCGAGGGCTAGTGTGGCAGACCAAGGCATCACGTCCACATCCACACTCACACTCTCAGCTACCGCCACCACTACCCCTACCGCTACAGCTACAGATGCAGGCAGAAGTACAACTAAAGCCACAGCCACGACCACCACGAATGAGACAGGCCCATTCACGCCGTATCCTATCACTACTGCGCCAACTACTACTACGTCCGGTTCACCATGGCCACCACAGTCATGCCTCCATGCGCTCTGGCAGTCCAGCGCCACCACGGCGGCGGCCAAGGGCTTGCTGAGTATGCGTCCCACTCGAGTACCCGTCGTGGATATGAGCAGGCGGTTCTACGTGGTAGTACCCCCAGACAATGCGGCACGCATGGCGCTGGCTTCAGCGGCCAGCGACTTCCTGCCACCAACCAACTTCTGTCCTCCACTCACCAGTGATGACAGCACTGGGAAACAGCGCGGGCGTCGCTGCCGCGTCAACCCCATGCAGCGCGCGTTCCCCGAGGATATTTTTTTCACTGCCAGCGCGCGCGCATTTCGAGATATCGCAGTGGACCACGATGATACGAGCACAGTGCTGCACTTCCATGCTGCCTGGCCACTGCCCGCCACCGTGGCCGAGGCCATGCACGCGATCTGGTACTACATGGTCAACCGCTCCGCCAATCCCGTCGCCGACTATGATCCTTTGGTACACTCCCGGACTTTATTCTGTTGGCGGTTCTCATGGGCTTGCATGGGAAGGAGATCCGAACTGACGGGTGGATGATTTTGGTTTTGATATTATTTTTTTACTTTGATTTTGAATTTTGTTTTTGATCTTTCGTTTTTGTTTTTTGCTACTTTCCTTTCAGCTGCCGCAATCGCGGGATATGGTAGCCGCGGCATTCCAAGTGACCGTGCGAGCCGCTGAGGGGTACGCTACGCCCACGGTCTGTCGAGGCACAATCATCAAGCACTGGTGGCAGGACGACCCAGAGGACAAGGCGCTGCACGGCGATAGCTGCATCGAGCCTGTGGATAGGGACCCATCTCTGCAGTCGAGCTTTTTCGTACGCGGGGACGGCTGGCTGCGCGTTCGCCGCAGCAGCTCGAAACCTGACGCCGAGGCCGTGACCATCGTGCAGTGGAGTCGCCACCTGCGCATCGTGGCGCTGCACGATAAGAATCCTACCGCGGACATGCGAGCAGCGTATACGGAGGCATTGCTGCGCAAGATGAAAATGGACCTCCACGACGCGCAGCGCGTGGTGCAGGTGCTGCTTCAGAAGGCTCAGCAGGACAGGGCCCTCTCCTACGACAACGACCAGTATTATTAATACGTACACAAGCAATGCCAAGCAACGACACCACCCACCCTCCCAACAACAACAATAAGACCAAAAACAAAAGCACAATTATCATCACAATCGAAACTAAGATCTGTTCTTACTACTATCCTATCCATTCAACTGTACGCTACCACGCTCTTCACTGCGCATATATACCATTTAGAGCAATAATACTCCGCAACTGGTTTTGCTTTCCCAGGTGCTCGCTCGCTCACCGTCTCCCCACGAGAAGGTCCTCAAGCAGCCGGTGCGTGTTGTCGATGTCTCGGTTGATGATCTCGACCAGAAACTCGCGCGCAGGCCCCATGGTGGCAGCCGTATCATTGAGCGGCGAGACGCGACTGGAGCGCGTCCACTGCACGCGCGTCAGCGCGCGGTTCTCGTCCGTGTCAAAAACACCGGGACAATCCTGGCGTATTATCCGCAGCCATGCGTCGCCCTTCACGCTATACTGTGGTTCCAGTGGGCATGCCGAGGTATGCATCGCCGTGGGCATCGAGGCCGCCATTGCCGCCGTGGTGTGTGGTGGAGCTGGAAGCACATCCATGTAGGCCACGATGACCTCGCAATCCCGGCGCTTGTCAGAACCTGACGTTGTCTGGAACCGCTTTGATGCCATACGATTGCGGTAGAGCCCATTCACGGGCGATGGCGCCTGGGCTAGCATGCACAAGACCATCGAGTCGGCATCTAAATGCAAATGCTTCAAATGGCCAACATAGTGAAATCAAATTCGACATCGAAATCAAAATCAAAATCAAAAATCAAAATCACACAGGCCATCAATTGCCCCATGACATGGCCGACCAGGCGTGGTGATCCGGGGTGCGTCGTACCTCAAAGTGGTGCCCAACAGTGTCCAATTGATTCACGGTCGTGTGCGCCCACAGCGCATCGGCCACGCGACTCATTTCAAACGGCACGAGCCAGGACACGTGCACATCAATCAGGAGACCACCATCGCCGCCACTGCTGTCCGTCGAGTAATCGTCTCGCACCTGCACGTCACGCATCATGCTCTTGGGACAGTTATAACACGGAATGGAGAACGTGCGCTCCGTTCGCGAGAACACCTCATCGGCGCTGGCGAGGAACGCTCGCTGCCATGGAGGTGGCTCTTGTACCGTGTGGCTGTCGCGGATACGCTGCAAGTTCCTGGCCCCGGGTGTGCCCGCGGCATCCATCAGACGCCTCGAGATTGAAAGCTGCTTCTGCAGATCTCGCCACAGCAGGGTGTTCTCCATCTCGGCCGCCAGGCGTCGCTCCCGCTGACGCATCACCACTTCCTCGCGAAGAGCAAAGAGCCCTGTGCGTGCCGCTGAATGGCGAGCGCGTGAGCGATGCTCCGTGAGCGCCGCCAGTGTGGTCTCCAGCTTATTGGCTTCTGCACGCAATGCCAAGAGCTCATGCCGACGATGCCGCTGTTGCGGCTGAGTCATGGGGGCTGCCGCCACGCTCGTGGAGGTCGCCACCGTGCTGAACGCTGCCTCCTCGGGGCCATCGCTGCCGCCGTCGTCCGTGCTCGTGAACGAGAATGGCGAGTCCCATAGCAGTTCCGCTGCCATCATCGGTGGGATATCCATCTGGGAGGCGTTGTGCTGATGGATCGGAGACCGTCCGGAAGCAATGAGTGACGTGACGAGCACGAATGGAAAGAATAGTGACTGACGTTGCGGTCGTTGGGTTTGCTGCAGAAAAGGTCACCGGACTCGTGTCGCCGGTCGATGGTGATCAACCACCTGCAAAATGTATGGTGAGGTTCAGACCAAACAGGAAAAATACGGTTCGTTTTATGTCGAAAAGCAAAACCAAAATGCCCAGTGAGGTTAGCCAGGTCCCCGGTGACCTGAAACAAAATCTTAACCAACACCATCTGCTCACTTACAAATTGTAAGTAATCTGTGAGTGAGTGGCTCGATCGCCATGGGCCACTGGCGATCGAGCCACAAAGCCATGGCTACTGTATTGAGCCTTCACACTCGCCCCCCCCCCCTCTAATACCACAGGTTGCATTCAACCGCTTCGACCGCAGGGTTCAGCATGCTGCTCCAACAAGCAAGTCCTCCAGCATCTCCTGGCTGTTTTCCATGTCCTGCTCAACGGCGAGCAGGATGGAATCCGTAAATCTTGCCACCAGAGACGGTGATTCGACGGATAGCCGCCCTGTTGAAGCCATCCCTGACTTACGCCCGTCCGACAAGGATCTCAATCGATAATGCCGCGTCCACTGCACACGCGTGGGCAGGCTGTCATCTGAAGAACAGACACCTCGACTGTCAACGCTTTCCACTCGCAGCCAAGCCTCACCAGTGACTGAATACAGCGATAAAAAACCACCCGATTCCATCGCCACAGTGGAAGGGAGGGGACGGATATGGCAACTGCATACAAAGACCTCGCCATGGTCAGCCGAGAACCGTCGTGTCGCCAACGCGCCGCGGTAAAGACCGCCAAGTGGGTACGGTGTCTCGATAAGCGCGCTAGCCGTTAGCTCATCCTGACTCAACTGTAGATGCTGAAGAAAAAAACAAATCAAAATCAAAAATCAAAGTCAACAACTTAGAACCGATCGCCTGCAAACCAAATCATCCTGCTATCCATTTCCCACCAACTCTGCATACCTCGAACTTCACGGTCATGTCCTGGATTTGCTTGATTGTGGTGTGTTGCCACATCGCGTCAGCCACGCGCTGCCGCGTGAAGGGCACACGCCAGGCGACATGTGCCTGGATCAACAGCCCACCCAACCCATCGCCCTGGATTTTCACGTCACGCACGACACGCTGCTGGGATGCGTAACACGGTGCCGTGAACGCATCCTTGGTGCGGAGGTACATGTCATCCAGCCGATGCAAGTGCTCCTCGTGAGATTGCATCTCCCCCTGAAGTCGAATGCCCACGCCATCATCCTATGTGTACAGCCACCATACAGTTAGAGTTGGAGGGATCCGCGTCCATAGCAAGTCACACAAACGAAGAGTCTCTTTCTAACCAGGCTCACACGCGTGCACCACATATCGCCATGGTCGTTGAGTAATTACACAACATGCAGTACACTTGTACGTACCATGCCCCCATCGCTAGCACGTTTCACGGGAAGAGCAGCGGTTTCCAGCACCTGCACCAGCTGCCGCGTGATTTCCAGTTGACCCTGCAGCTTGTCCCATAGCTGCTGGTTGTGCGTCTCCGCCTTGCGCCTTCTCTTTTCCTGGCGCGCCACCACATCCTCGCGCAACAGGAACATGTCCAGGTCCGTGGCGATGCTGTTGGCATCGGTTTGCCGCGCCGTGAGCGCCGCGAGCTCAATCTCCAGTTCCTGGGACTTGGCTCGCAGAGAGACAATCTCCTTCCTTCGCAAGTCACGCTGTCTCTTCTTGGGCACAGGCACAGCAGCCCTTGAGCTAGACGTGGAGGCGGATGAGGTGGGTGATTGCGAGGCCGTGGAGGCCGACGAGGACATGCTCCCCATGCGATTTGCACTGCAGTCGGTCATATACCCTGTAACGTCCAGGCCACCGTTTCTTTGGGTGGTATTTGGAAGGAGGCTATCCAGCGTGAGATCCCAGGCCAGCGAGTCCATGATGCCGACCAGTACACGACTTCTTGCTCAGTGGTGATCCGGTCACATGCACCAAGGCAGAATTATAGAGGAGACCGTCAATCACGTCAAACTTCAGGTATTTTTGCGCAATACGCAGCCGAACAACGGCAAACTATGTAAAAATCAGTCGTATTTTGTAATAAACGCAATATTCACCGGATTTTTCGGAAATAATCATAAACGCACGAACAAGGACAGAGGAAGAAAGCGTCTGCCAAGGAGGACGCAACATGCGCGGCTATCCTATGCCAAAAGGAAGCGACGGAATCGTTCACCTTGTTTGCCTACCTCTTCAGTAAGGACGAAACAGCTTGCTCACTTTCGGGTTTCCTCCTCAAAAGTCCCCATGGATATAGCAAACACAAAGATAATGTTAGGGGATGAACCCAACTGCCACTTGTGCCACTGCACCACATCTCACGCAACCCAGAACCCCTGTCGCAGTCCACACCGCATCATTGAATTAGTAGTAACTCGACCGGATCAGCCCCC
>JAADWT010000368.1:0-22494 GCA_023336285.1 Pythium grandisporangium
ACTCGGAGTACCCCCGTGTAACTTGTTCCTTTCACTTCACTTCTCAATCTGCAGAGCGACAAGAAGGACGAACCACCGGCACCCCACCCAGTCAACAACAAACTCACCATGACCGCACTCAAGATCGTCGTCTCGGGCGCCGCGGGCCAGATCGCGTACTCGCTGCTGCCATTAAGTAAGGCACACCGCGTGCGTGTGCGTTGATGTGGAGAGCCACATGGGAACGGCTGACTGACGGTTGTGGTATGATGAACCCTGTCGGCTTTTGTTGTTGCCCGTGTGGGTTTTGCTACTGTATGTACCGTACCCAGTCTGCAATGGATTGGTGTTTGGCGCGCAGCAGCGCGTGGAGCTGCGCCTGCTGGATATCCCCATGGCGGAGGAGGCCATGGAGGGCGTCAAGATGGAGCTGCAGGACTGCGCGTACAACCTCGTGGACGCCGTGACGTCCACGTCCGACTTGGCGGTCGCGTTCAAGGACGTGGACGTGGCCATCCTCGTCGGTGGCTTCCCCCGCAAGCAGGGCATGGAGCGGTACGTGGTGGGATGCTTGTGTGTGTGTGCGTATTGTGAGGGTGCCCTTCCGTGGGGCCCAACACCGACTCACGTTTTGTCTGTATGTGTTGCTGCAGCAAGGACCTGATTGAGAAGAACGTGACGATCTTCAAGGCGCAGGGCCAGGCAATCGACAAGTACGCGAGCCGCGACGTCAAGGTGCTGGTGGTGGCCAACCCGGCCAACACTAACTGCCTCATCGCCATGCAGAACGCGCCCAGCATCCCGCGCAAGAACTTTTCCGCCATGGTACGGCTAGCCGTTCCCTCCCCTCTTCTGTTGTGCTCTGCGTCTATGGGGTAGCGGGTCATTAACATTGTGTGTGCGGCGAACCTGTAGACTCGCCTGGATCACGAGCGTCTGCGGTCGTTCCTGGTGGAGCGCGTGAACCAGGCGGCGCCAGCCACGCGTGTCACGTCCAAGGATGTGCAAAAGTGCGTGATCTGGGGCAACCACTCGGGCACGCAAGTACCCGATTGCTCGTACGTGCAGGTCGCGGGCGAGCCACTGAGCGCACACGTCTCGGATGCGGACTGGCTCGAGAACACGCTGGTCAAGGACGTGCAGCAGCGTGGCGCGGCCGTGATCAAGGCGCGCAAACTATCGAGCGCCATGTCGGCGGCCGCGGCCGTGGGTGCGCACCTGCGCGACTGGTTTGGTGGTTCGTGTGACGGCGACTATGTGTCGATGGCGATTCCGTCGGAGGGCAACCCGTACGGTGTGCCCGAGGGCCTCATCTACTCGTTCCCCGTCAAGTGCCTGGGCAAGGGCGAGTACGAGGTGGTGGCAGGACTGCCCATCTCGGACCGCATCGCAGCCATGATGAAGGTCACGGCCGACGAACTGACGGCCGAGAAGGCGGACGCGGTGGAGATTTTGTCACGCGCAGCTTAGAGCCCTGACGGGGCAGCAAGCAGAGCGGCGGCCGCAGCAGGTAGCGCGGGAAAGGGAAGCACGCCACACGCGATAGGAAGTAAGGAAGTAATGCAGTTTATCTATGTGACCGGATCCGTGGGGCCATGCTATGATATGGATGTGGTGGTCGTCATGGTCGAAGGATGGTGGTGAATGGGTACATGCGAATGAGCGATGGGAAATGGCTGGCTGGTTGGCCAACGTACAGGAGGCACTTCAAGCAACCAACACTCCTGTTGGGGGATGTGGTGGGTTCGTGCCACACCAACCTGGAAGAAAGCGGTGGCTGCCTCGCTTTTTTTAGAGCGCCTCGCATCGTCATATCTCTGCGGTTGTATTCCTTGACAGTTTGACAGTGTGCTCTATTGCGCTACATTTTCCAGAATACAAGCCCCCTATGATGCCGTGGGCGGAATCAGCGGGGGGCATGTTCAAGTTAATCCTTTTCTGGACCAAAGTGTTAAACTGCCTGGTGAACGGTCGACTGAACCCGACGGGGATCCATCGATGTCCCTCTCTGTTCAATCTCTTGTGTTCAGTATACCGCCAGTGTCATCCCATCGTTCTGGTCTGTTCTCACCGTCAATCGGCGATAATCCGGATTGCGCTGGCCAAGATGAAGCCGACCGATGCAGACGCAACTGCGAGGGGACGCCGGAAGCCACAGCCACAGCCACATCCACATCCCCACAGCCACAACCACAGCGACCGCCAGCTATAGACAGAACGAAGCACCACCACAAGCCAGTCCACACTCATCGCCGTCGATTCGCCATGACCGACGCCACCACCACCGCTGCCCCCGCCACCACCAGCTCGGCCACGTGCCTGGGCTGGAAGCGCGCCGAGCACATGCCGCCCGAGCTGCGGCTGCGGCAGGGCCTGTGTCCCGCCGCGCCGCCGCGCCGTGCCAAGGATGCGCGGCGCGCCTCCACGGGCAGTCGCGACGCCGTGGAGCAGGCGCAGCTGTCGTACACGGCGCTGTTCCCACCAGCGTCCGCGAGGCCCCTGCGTGGTGTGCTGCTCGTGCTGCACGGCATCCACGAACACTCGGAGCGGTACTTCCACCTGTTTGAGGAGATGTGTGCGCGCAACTTTGGCGTGCTGGCCTACGACCTGCGCAGCCACGGCAAGAGCGTGTATGATGTGACCGGCACGCGTGGCCACGTGGAGCGCTTCGAGTCGCTCGTGGACGACACGAACGCGTTCCTGCGCTTTGCGCAGCAAGAGATCTACCCATCCATGGGGCTCTCCACGACCAATCCCGCGGACCACGCCGAGGCCACGCCACAGCAGAAGCAGAAGCAGAAGCTGAGGCAGCCGCCGTTGATTTTGCTGGGCGTGTCGCTGGGCACGCTCGTCGGACTGCACACGGTGCTGAGCGAACAGCACACGTTTGCGGGCATCATCCTCACGTCGCCGGCTGTGTCCGTGGAATGGACCTGGACGCTGCGCGTGCTGGCGCTCTTTAGCGACGTGTTGGCGCCCTTGCTGCCACGTGCTCGGCTCGTGCCGGGCGTGAACGAGGACTGGCTGTGCCGCGATCCGGAGGTCACGGCGGCCTTCCGCGCTGACCCGCTCACCACGAACGAGGCCGTCACGTGCCGCATGGGCCAGCGCTCGCTGCAGGCCATGCGTGCACTGGAGCGCGAGCCGCGCGTGGCTCAGCCCGACAGTGCCTTCTGTGCTGTGCCCCTACTCCTGGTTATGGGCTCGGAGGACCGCGTGACGAGCCGTGACCTGGCGCGCGCCTTCTTTGACCGCGTGGCCACCAAGGACAAGACGTTTGAGCTAGTGGAGGGCGCGTTCCACGTGCTCTTTGAGGACTTTGAGCGTGAGCAGGTGCTGCGCCACATCGCGCAGTGGCTGGACGCGCGGTTCCCAAGTTTATCAGCGCGAACGGATGGCGAGGAGGAAAAGGAGGAGAAGGAGGAGGAGGGGGAGGGGCGCCATGATGCAGCGCCCGTCCAGCAGGAGGTGCCGAAGGCACAGCCACAGCCCGCCCCGGATGCCGCGCCGGATTCGCAGACGACTCTGTAGCTTTTCCGTCGTCGTGTGCTGCTAGCGATACCGCAGTTGGGTTGGTCCTATGACCTGACCTGCTGCGTCAAAGTATACTACTCTGGAGTATTCCTCCGCATTCCACTGACAACACCTTGCTCGTCATCCCATGGATCTGGTAACCTGTTTCCGCCTCCTCTCTGTGTGTTGTGTTGGACTACGCTGACGATAGCCATCCGTCCGTGCCATCGCGTCCCCTGCTATTAGTGGTGAGCATACTCGAGGCCACGCTAACGCTGGTTGGACGACCATTGGCATGCGCAGGCCATGTCCATGGTTTGATCTCATCCGTCCTGTGCCGTAGTGCTTGCTGTCACATTCTTCCATTTGATGGAGATGGCGCATCGCATTCTGCGGTTCGCCTCTCAATATGGAGAGTGATGGCGATCAGACCGCCAAATTTAGCGAGTGAGCAATGCAACCAGACATAAGCAAGTGCGTGAGAATGCTGCAGCGACTACAGGACCAGGAAGCAAGCAGCCTCTGCTACATTAACGGTGTTTCAAAGTTCGCTTCTGTTGAGTGGGCTCAAGGCAGCGGTGTCCGGATATTGAGGATGGCGCTCGGCAAAGCCGAAGCGCACGACGTGGATCTGCTTCTCAGTGATGACGAGGACGAGGATGAGGAGCAGCAGTCGAGGTCTCAGCAGCGCGGAAGAGCACCCCCGCGACGCCAGCCGCAGCAACAATTACAGCAACAGCAGCAGCAGCAGCAAACGGATGGGTATGGGACGCGGCACGCCAACGATGAGGAACGCGAGATGGAGAGTGAGCTGCAGCTGCGGCAGCAGATCTCGCAGCAGTTGCAGCCCCTGCACCCCCAGGGGAACGTGGTGCAAAGGATTCTGGACCAAATCCGACCCAATGCCTCGGATGAGTACGTGCAGCTTGCCTTGGCATGGATGGGTGAGTGTGAATGTGTGGTAGTACAGATGAATAGAAAGCTAACTCGTCCCATCATACTGCCTGCAGAGTGTCCGTGGACTGGGTGATCGACCAACTTGCTGGTCTTCCGTGCGATAGCAAGATTTCGATGCTGATCGAGCTACTGAGCGAGCTCGGTGAGCAATACGCGCCCAAGGATGCGATCATGAGCATCTGGTTCAAGCTCACGCACCCCAAGCGATCAGTCAAGCGCGTGCAAAGCGCCGGCCCCATGCCGATCCTGCGCAGCCGCCTGCTGGAGGTAGGAAAACCTTGACTGGTTGACCCACCTTCATCGTACTTTCAGATATAAATCTAACAAGGAGGCGGTGCTGCGGCTACGTGAAACAATCTGTAGACCAAGCGCAAGCAGGCCGAGTGTGACCTGCAGTTGCTGCAGAACCGCATCTCCCTGCTGCAGGTGTGTTGATTGATTGAGCGTATGGAGGAAACCTATCCTGGGTAGTTATTACCATCCCTCACCTTGGTATCATGACGTTCGAACACCCTCGTAGCAAGAAGAAAGCAAGGCGTGGAAGAAGATCGTGCAGACCAAGGGCCGCGCGCAGGAGATCCTCGAGTTGCGCGAGGCCAAGCTCAAGAAGAAGAGTGACAAGTCCAACCTCGCGCTTTCGCGTGAGAAACAGACACGCAGCAACCAGAAGCGGCAGCACTCGCTCAAGAAGGAATCCGTGATCAAGAAGAAGCACGCAGCGATCCAGATCATCTCGAAGAAGTACCAGGACGTGGAGCTAGTCAAGACGGAAAGCAAGCGCCTCAAGGCCGAGAAGGAGGCGCAGCAGCGCCTGGCCGTTGAGCAGGCCCGTGAAAAACGGGAAGCGGTCCGCCGACAGGAGGAGGCACTAAAGAAGAAGAGGGACGACGACCGGCGGCAGCACGAGCAGCATGTGGCGCTGCGCTACATGAAGAAGGTGATCGACGAGGAGCGACGCATCAAGGAGCAGCAGCGCCAGGTGGAGGAGATGGAGCGCCACGAACGCGAGCTCATCCAGCGCCTGCAGGGCACGCAGCTCATCCAGAAGGAGGCGTTTGGCGTGCTGGAACAGGCGCTGCTGGGCGTAGAACAGCGTCCAGCCACGGCCTCAGGCTCGGGCTCATTGCAACCAGCAGCGGCAGCTGGGAGCTCACCTCTGCGCGCGCCCAGCGCCATGGATCCCCACACGACTAGCAAACGCGTAATCATCCCCGCGTCACATCCTCGTCAGACGCGATGAGCTAAATACAGTACTAAACTAAGCTATTCCGCCACTTGTTCACCTCAAGGTGGTGCGCTATTTACCGCCTCCTCCTCCCTCGGACAGGATAGGCAACTGCTGGAAGAACTCTAGCGACGGACTTCAGTAGAATGATTTGATTTCAGGTTCTTACTACTAGTTTAAGTAACCACATTAAATCTAAAACTCCCCACCCCAAAAAGGTGGTGCGCTATTGTACTACATTTTTGGACGAACACAACACGAGACAGGGGACGTGGTGCCTGCGGCCGCCCGTCCCCCATCCGCCTGCATACCTGTATCCCGCCGTGTCTCACTCTCTCTCTATGAGGTGGGTTGTCGCCGGTATGCGTTTTGACAGGTCAAGCTGGTGGAACAGGGCGCGCGTTTTTTGTGTCCGCGTGACTGGGGCCGCCCAGGCCCCACCCAGTCACTTTATGAAGAGCGGAGCCCATCGCGAACAACCAAACCGAGCGCGACGAAACACGGAAAGTCTATTAGATTGTAGATCAGGAGGCCAAGCCAGGGAGTGTCTGTGTCTGTCTGTGTGTGTGTGAGCAGGCCGCGTGACGAGCCACGCAGCAAGAGCTAGAGCAAGAGCTAGAGCTAGAGCTAGAGCTAGAGCAAGAGCAAGAGCAAGAGCAAGAGCGAGCGAGAGCATTAGCTCAAGCGCCGACGACACCCCGTCGAGCGCGGGGGGAGGAAGACGACAGCGGCCACTGCGGTGGTGGTGGACGCGGGCGCGGGCGTGGCTGGGACGCAGCCGCTCGAGCCCATCGCCACGCGAGCGCGTGCCGCCCCATGCCGTGGCGGACCGTGGACGTGGCCGAGCATTATGAGCTCATTCGTGCCAACTTTATTCGCTGTGAGGAGTGCAACGAGCTGTTCTTCTTTGACCTTTTGCGGCATCCAAGGTGCGCCGCATACTTGCTTCTTCCGTGGGCAGAGGAGAGCCGAGCAGAGCGGGGTGGTCAGGCGGATGGATGGGTGGGCGATGGCTGGGGGCCGTGGCCTTGTACATGCCCCCACCCCACCCCACTCCACTCCACGTTGCGAGCCAATGCCAATGACCGCCACTACCCGTGCTACTTGCTCATCTGGATGGGCTGACGGGCTCGCGCAACTGATCGTTCCTATACCCTCATCGATGTGCTGGTGTAATTGCTTGCCTGTTGTGTGTCGAATACCTGCGCAGATATTTTGTCTCGCATTTCAAGACGTGCCACCTGAAGAATCTACTCTACCGCGTGAATGGGCAGTCCGAAGAGGAGAACCAGCGCGTACGCTTCGGCCCGCGGCGCCGACGTGATGCCAGCGCGTGGTTTGCGCAGCTCAAGTCCACGGAAAAGCGCATGGTATGTGGGTATCTGTCTGTCTGCCTCTCTGTGACTGGAAGGCAGGTGATCTAACGATGCTGTGCGTGTATATCTTGTCTGTCGGTCACGCTGTCTGTCCATGTCGGTCTGGTGTGGTGACGCAGATCTCGATGCAGGACAACCGGTGGAGCGAGATCATCGAGGCCGAGTGCTGGTCCTGCCGTCGGTGCGTACTGAACACCCTCCAGCGCCCAACAGTGAGGTGGCCTCTCCAAAACTCACCACGCTAACCACTATCGCTTGTTTGTTTTTCTTTCTTTCTTCTTCTTCTTCTTCCTCTCACTCGCTCGCTCTCGTCCATGATGCTGGTGGTCTGTCTGTCCCATGACAACACTACTTACCCCACCTCCATCACATGGATGCCTTCCCTCTTTTTCTTTCCTTCCGGTCGGAAATGGCAGCTGCAACGATGGCCGCACCGACCTAACACACGTGTTTGAAACCACGGAGCTGGGCCGTGGACTGGCCTTCCTGCACCTGCGGCAGTTCCATGCCGCGGCCTACGACGCGTTCCTGCGCTCACTGCCGGCCACCAGCGCGCTGGCCTCAGAGGCCGTCGAACTAATGCGCGCCGCGTCGGCTGCGACCACGGCAAGCACCACCATGACCACGACCTCAGTCGCTGTCATGAGCACGCCCAGTGCGGGCAGCACAAGCGGCAGCACAAGCGGCAGTGGAAGCCATAGCCACAGCCACAGCCATAGTCGCAGTCGCAGTCATAGCGTCGACCACAGCGTCGATCAGAGCGTTGATCGAAGCCTCACCTCAACTCAGGAGATACCCGGGCAGGGCAATAACCCGACGGCGCTAGTCGCGGCGGCGTTGGCGTGGGCCGGGGCGAATGCCAACCTGACTACCCGCTCGGTGAAGCAGCGTCTGGTGGAAGCGGAACGCTCGCGGGCGCGCCGTCTTCGCGCTACACCCGACGAACGTCGCGTGGAGGCGCAGCGCAGCAAGAAACGACGGGAGAACTTGACGCCCGCGCAACGCCAAGCCGATTACGATCGCCGCAAGCGCAAGAAGAAGCGGCAGGAGGAGTCGGAGCGCTCGCGCAGGCGCCGCGAAGAGGCCTCGGATGAAACCAAGCAAAAGGAAGTGGAACGCTCGCGCAAGCGCCGTCAGAACGCGACCGAGGAGCAGCGCCAGCGCGAGGCGCTTCGTAGCCGCATGCGTCGCCAGAATGCCACGGAGGAGCAGAAAAGCAAGGAGCGTGAGCGCTGTCGTCGCCGATACGAGGACAAGAAGCTGGGTGACGCGAATGGAAAGAAGCCGCGGCGGGTGGGTCGCCACGGTGGTGCGGGCTCGGACACGGACGAGGGTCCGAGCGAGTATATGAGCGATGGCTCTGCGCGCAGCAGTGAGCTGCACACGACCAGCAGCTCGAATACGACCGTGATGGCGGTGACCTCTCCACCTCCACCTCCTCCTCCGCAGCCAAAGCGGATGACCGCACTGCTGCATGGCGACTTGAGTCAGCCCATGCCGCTGTCATCGACCACCGCGGGATACGCGAAGAATTGGAGCGGCGTGGGACCAGCGATGCTGCCGTCAGCCACCTCTGCGAGTAGTGCCGGTGCCGTGTTCCCAGTGGGCACTGCCCAGGGACTACCACCGCTTTTCCCATCGCCGTCGGACCCGCTCGCTTTGTACAATCAACTGCGACCAGTGCCCGCCACCGACGCCGTGGCTGGTGCCCCTCGTGCTAGCCGAGATAATGACGCCTCGGGAAGCAATCGCCCACCCATCCCGTTCAGTGTGGGGCCCAGTAGGAATGAGCGGCCTCCGCAATCCTCAACCAACCTGGAAGAAGAGTGAGCGACCAACAACAAACTGCATGTGACCGCCAGGATGGAGATCGCGCAAGGAACAAGGAAGAACCTTTATGACATTGCATTGGATTCTTGTGTGGGGGAAGGTCACGTGCTTTGTCTGGCGTGTGCTGGAGCTGTTGGCCCACCCCGTCAGATGTACCTACCACTTATTCCACAAGACTCTCTCGCCCCATCTTATTTTCTCTGTCTGTCTGGGTCAGATTCTCGTCGTCTGGGTTTTTGTGTTTGGTTTCTTCTCGTGGGTCTGGGTATCGCATTGCTGCAGGTTGATGGGCACGTAGCAGCGTTCAGCGCGTTCAAAATTGGATTTTTGCAGGTGATGAAGCTCGAAGTCGCGGCCCTCCTGGTAGCGATGGTGACTTCAGTGGGGATATCCTTCTACCTTCATTCGCTGGTCGACGTTGGTTTGCTTCCGATGACGTCGTCATCAACTGTGGCGGTGGTGACCTTGGAGAACCGAGTGCAGACGAGCACCGGCTGAGCAGCAAGGTTCCCACGTCGATCATTGCAAGTGGATCAGGTTTTGGAGATAGCTACGGCATCCGGAGGAAGACAGTGTGGCACGCCGTCACCCGAATGACCTCTATTGATGCACTGCCACCAAAGATGCACATGACCCCAGTGGGCTGTGAACTTTCGCTTTGGGTGACCAGCAAGACTGAGGTGGGTCTATGGGCGGCTCGAGCGCCTCTAACCAGGTCAAAACCGTGAACCACGTTTGTTTCCGTGAGTGAGAGCACCTCGGTAAGCACTAGCAAACATACGGGTCCATGCTGACGTTCACATCAAAATGTGGTGGCTATGACTGTGGGCTGGTGCCGCGTCATCGGCATTAAAGTCCCAAGGGTCTGTAAAATCGACGTACGGCTATGGACTTCACCAATCGACATCGCAACGTAGCTGAAGCCGGGTGGGGCTCCGTATATTGGGCGGTTCGCTCTCGAGACGATGATCCAATCCCGATCCCATGAATCTGGGGGAGGTCGGCTATGGTGAAGCTAATCAAGATAAATTCAGTTCTGGTATGCTGGGCATCCTGTTGTACACGTAGGTATGGTGATGGTGGCTGCGGTGATCAGGGTAAAATGCGTGCCGCATGCACGTTGCTAGTGTTCCTTAGTGTCATTTCGACTCGTGGCGAACCATAACACCTCCAAGTATTAATCCCCGAGTTGATTGGCGTGACACTTGTCAGATCTGAGTGGGTTGATCTCCATTGTGGCTCCTAATTAGTACATACTGTAAGAGGTCTTTTGAGAATGTGAGCAATGTTGCCAAGTGAGTTTCGAGGAAGCAAGATGAGTGTGACGCACTGTTCGACTTTCCTGCTTTCATTTTGAGAGCCAGCGATACGCTTGAAACATGTTAGCCATCGGCGTAATGAGACCATGCACCGACCAGTCAAATTACATAATGAAAGTCAGACTGTACGATTGCGATGAAAGCAAAATCCAACACTTCACCCACGAAACGAAAATAAAATTCCGCTCAATGAGTTGTCATGAAGGCCCCGTCGATAGCGAGCAATCATAGTTCCACTTGAATCGAAAGTAATATTGTAGTGTGCACGTGCGGGAGACGCGTAAATGCCCATGTAAACTCAGCATGAACTCGGGTCGCGATAGATTTTATTTATCAAACAGGACCATGGTGACACACGTAAGAGCTGATCCATCGAGGATTGGTAAATGTCGAGTATGAACGCGAGCTGATACATCAATGAGAGTTGCAACTTCCACACACCAGGGCGATCAGGATCCGCGACTCGAGCTCGGGAGATGTGTAAATGTGTACAGCAAGATGTTCAGTCGGAGCACTCGAACGCCCAAAGGGACAAACTCGCGATTGATATTAATAATAATCGGAAGAGAACGAGCAAGAACACGTTTGAGGATTGCATTGAGCATGAGCATAGCATGTTGCAATGCCAACCGTGTGGGCTCATTCACGAAAGCTCCACGCAAAGGGATTATAGTCACACGTGCATGCCTAGGCACAATTCGCTGTGCTGTATTTTCAAATGCAAGCATCCACTCCTGCCTGTTTGGTGCTACTGGAAACCCTCATGGAACCCCACCCGTGTTATTTGTTTCTCATATAGATACTATGAACTAAATGCAATGTAAAGCTCATCACGAAACCAACGCGCTATAATAGCATGATATTCTGGAAGATTCTAGAACTCATTACAGTGATGATCACTGGGGCGTACAATAACATCATGCGGAACTCGATGAAGTACAGAAGCTTGAGATTCAGTGTCATGCGGGTCTGACCGAGCGTCGAAGTGGGGGCTGCAGCGGATGAGGACTTGAGGAAATTCCTGTTCCGAGTTTCTCTTCACCTTGTCTCCACATCAACCTGGCACATGTAGAGTAGCCAATACATGTACCTGGTTCCCGGTGTGTCCCGAACGATCCGCCTTTGTCGGCAGATCGGAAGCCGTACTGATGATGGCAGCAACTCTCGATCCAGTTGCCACTGTGCTACTGTTGCGCACGCCGCGTGGTCCCACAATCCGCGTGGACATGCGCTCTATAAAGGATATTATAGAATGTCATGCAACCCGAGTGCGGTTTCGAGAAAGTCGATCCGGAGTAGCGTGATGATGGCTGCAGCTGACGTGGCGCTTTGCGTGGAGATCGTGGCTCACAAACCGAGAAGGTCGTATTGAAGAGTGGGTAGACCATAGTTAACAGTGACCTGCCAGATCGGAATGACCACGTGTACTGACCCTGACCTCGCCATGCGCGCTATTCATATGCCAATGGGTACTGACGCTGGCCTCGCCATGCTCGCTATTCATATGCCACCATGCCAGCAGGTACACGAGGGACACGTTGGTCACGAGGCACGGCAGCGAGAACAGAACCATTTTGAAGAGCATGGGGCAGTCCACGATGACGAGATCTAGAAGCATTTTGAAGAGTTCGGATACAGTGCTCGCCGCGATGGCAAGAAACACCACATGACGCGATATGAACTGCAGAGCTGGCACTTGGTGTCGTAGCAACGCGCCCCTACCGACCGAGGCGACGAGGAGGGCGATGTATAGACACAGCAAGACGAGCGGGCTGCGAGAAGTGCCCCATGCAAGTACAGCTGTCATGACGATCCACTTGGATTTCTCTGCAGCAGGGGCATATTGCTGCATTCAGAAGGCAGAGCCACATACATGAACAGCTCTGGCATTTGGTTGCGCCGATATAATACCAAAAGGATACTTCTAGGGTTTTGGACAAGAATGGTGGCCATGTAGAAAGCAATCAGGTCCACATGATACTACGTACGTGGTAGTAATTAAAACCTGCATCAATTTAGCATCAAATTGAACAGGGTTAATGAATAATAAGAATTCGTGTCGGCGTTTATGATAGGAATTTAACTATTTCCATCAAGCTTGATTTTGACGTTTTGTTCTGAAGAGAGTGGCTACTTGCACAGTCACAGGTCACATAGCATCGACATTTGTACATAACAAGGCCAAAATGTATACCATATTTTGGAGTCGATTTTCGTGATTTTCCATCTAACGTTGGAGGCTCCCCCAGGGGCGCGAAGCGCCAGGGTGGAGGTTGTCTGATGGGGTTGAGAAAAGATGCTCGAAGTCGAAATTCCCAGGTCCGCGGACTCGATTGCTCAAAAGTTACATTTTCAATAATTCGTACTTGAGTGAGTTTTTGTATACAAACTGTATACGTCATGTCTCAGGACTGTTCAAGCAAGCTCTGCCTTGTTCTGAATCAACATGGCCACCAGCTAAAAGTTGTATGTTGAATGAAATGATTCTACAACTTTGATTGGACAAACACCCAGCGCTTTGGGAGCTAGGGCCACTTTTTGCAGCTTCTAAATTTTAGTCCCCAAATTGGAGCACTAAAATTTAGAAGCTGCATAAAACACTGGTTGAAGTGGAAATCTGCGATATGATTGGGAGAACGGGACTCTATAAAAGCCGGTGATTTGGCAAAGTAGCCTCAGCCGTGGGGGTGGCATCACTTTGACTGGATATCTCCTTGGGCTTCAAGCGGAAGAGAGACATGAGTAACTACCATCTAAAACTCCACACCCAAACCTGAAGAGACATTCATCCGCACAACAAAGAGCAACATTCAAACACACAACAAAGAGCAACATTCAACCTCCAGCAATTGTTGTTGGCAACAACAGTTGAATGTTGCTCTTTGTTGCGTGGATGAATCAATGTCTGACAAACAATGATGGAGGTTGAATGATGCTTCACAAGAAAAAAATCCAGTGGGATGGTCTGTTGTTGACAACAATAAAGGGCACCCCCACTGGATGTTGTTTTGTTAGCAACAGCAAAGAGCACCCCACTGGATTTTTTTCTTTTGAAGCGCCAATCGTCTGATTCGTGGGCTGAAGTCCAAGCATAGACAGCGCAAGAATCCGGTAAATCCAGTGGCTACAATAGAGATGACTGGCTGTCGTTGCTGTTGATGGGGTACTCGTCTCCTCATCGTACAGTAAAGTTAAGCACACGCTCGACACCTTGTGCTTCTGTGTTCTTCCTGACTCGTTTTCCTCTCATGTCAACAGAAACGAGGCAAAAGCACGATAAAATAATCTTGAATCCTCCAACATATGTCTAGGTGACATAGAAACGAGGAGTAAAAACAATAAAATTCAATCCTCCGTCATCGTTCCTCCCGTGGAAAGTGGAAAGTGTAAAGTCATTATTAACACCACGATTCATTCATTTACTACTACGATTCGTGTGGGTTTATACGAGATGCGCGTACTGGGTGTGGTAGACCTCGTCAAATCGGGCCAGCGCTACCTCGACGCTGGCGCTCGCGTTCTTGGTGGCCTCTGACGATGGATCTTGCCTCATGAGCGCCGTGACGACGCGAACATGCGGGTATGTGCGCTGCAGGGAGGCCACGACATCCGAGTCGATGAACAATGCCACCACGTAGATCATCACCTCGAGCGCGCCACGTTCCTTGACGCACTTGACCATCTCGCAGAGGGAGTCGCTGGACTCGACCGACACGTCAAAGAGGAACACGTTGTGGTACTTGAGTGTGGGTGGCAGCCGTGCATCCTCAAGATGCAGTGCTCTTGTCCCAGTGGCACTGGCGACGGCGTGGATGCGGCCCGCGGGGCGATCTGGCTCGATCAGCTGGAACACGTCCATCATGGGGCAGCAGGTCTTCTCCATCGTGATTGCGCAGGGTGCATGTTCCGTGACGACACCCACGGCCTGCGAGTCGTCCCCAACGTCCAGCTGGGTTGTCTTGATGGGTACGAGCGAGAGTGCTTCTTCGATCACGAGCCAAAGCACCCGCTCACTCGATCGCCGAAATTCCTCCACGGTGGATCGCCTGTCGCTCATCACGGTGAGTAATAATCGCACCGAATCGGATTGCACCTCGTGCACGCGGTAGAGGCTGGCCAAGGACTTGGATTTAGTATGCGTCGACACCTCACGCGTCGAGTGCGGGCGTCGAATCTTGCGGGACTTGACGTTCTTCTTGCGCTTCTTCGGGTGCTTGGCGAACGGATCTTCATCCGTTCGCGCCATGACCTCGTGGCGGTGCTTGAAGAGGTTGCAGATCGCCGCGCGGCTCACGTTGTACTCCTTGGCGAGCGTTGCCTGCTTCTCGCCTCGCCCCAGACGCTCCAGGATCGCGCGGCGGTCCATCTCACGCAGGTACCGTGAAATCTTGGGTGGTTCCATGGCATTCGGGTCCGTTACGTCACGAGGGGTATCATCCCCGGCGGTTGTCGTGCTGTGGCCACTGCTGTGGCTTGTCTCGCTGCCATTCGGGCTCCGAATAGCACAGTGTTGGCGGTGGTGGTGGTGAAGTCGCACGGCTTCCTCCAGGCGAGTCGATGCCTGCGCAAACGGACTGCCATTGTGGACACCAATGCTCATCTCGGTGGGGCGCGCGGCCACTGGGCTCCAGGCCGAACCCCGTTGGGGCGTCAGGCATGCAGCCATCTGGGGTGACGTGGCCAATATGGGGGAGCCAGCTGGGAGAGGTCTCGTCATGGCCGCGCCCTCAACGCAGTAGGGCCACGACCGCTCAAAGCGGGATCGAGTGGGTGTCACTGCTGCGGCGGCCCGCTGTGACGACGAAGACGGATTTGATGGCGTCCAGCATGGAGATGACGACGTGTGGTGCAAGATCGCGGATAAAGTGGGCAACGCGCGACCAGTCGAGGGCGTCGTCGCGCCGGCGCTCCGCTGGATGGTGGGTCGTTGGTGCGAAATCGACAGCGGGGACAATGGAGGCGGCGGTTGTGGCTGGGGCGGCGGCGGTGGTGCCGCGTGGTAGGCAACGGGGTAGCGCTGCATGTCGGCTCGACTCTGTGGTGCTGGCAAAGGTCACGAAAGGGTGGAGTCAGGTAGGTGGGTGGTTACGAAATCCCCCCAAGAGTCAAAGAGTCAAGAGGCGAAGGACGGAGGGATGTGCGGGTGATGCTGCTTGTTGATAAGTGAGGAGCTCCTGAACATTCGCGTCCCTCGTGGTGTTGAGCACAATGCCTTTGCTCTTGCTCTTCTGCTTTTTGGCTCAGCCCTAAGTCTGTTTTTAGGAATTTAGGACGGCTTCAATGCTATGATGCCGTTAGGCCGTGACTGGAGGATCGCAGTCGGCACGGCACTGTCTTTACTGGCCCCATGTGTGAGCGTTTGCCAGGCCCCACTCCCCCCTCTCGCACTCTCGCACTCTCGCACTCACGCGTCCGTCCCTCCCCAAGACATACTCGGAATGGTGCAAAATAGTAGTAGGTATACCTACAAACTGGGATGGTGTCTAATAAAATAGAATGAGTTTCCACCTAACCCCGCGCTTTGGGGAGGTTGATTGATCCAGCTGCCTGCCCCTTCCATACAGCCTTTAAGTCAACTTTAAAACCCGTGACCAGTCAATTTGTTTCTGTTCTTCTGTACTGTAACCACTCGAGTACGTGTCTCACAGCCGCCCACATTATTCTCAACGTTAAAGCCATCAGAAAAATCCCCCGATATGAAGGAGCTGCTCTAAAAGCACCCCAAACCTTCTCTCGTTCATTTGTTTCCATCGATAAACACGCACGCGGATATTATTTCCACGTTGTCAAGATGGGATACATGTTGGCATGTCACAAGAGCAGTCCAGACAATGTCTTAACATCTAGCTTTCAGTATGGTAGGCCCATGTGCGCCGTAAAATTTGTTGTGCCACAGCCAAACTCTTGATGATCGGTGCTCACCAGTACAATTTTCAGCAAATTGCGTAGATACCTGCATTTCCCAACTAACCTTTATTGGAGCCGCTCCGTGATGCAGCAACATCCTATATAACGAAGACGGTATTAATAATGGTTTCACACGCTTTCGATTTACATTGTGATTCGTAGCCCACAGCTAATGTGCAGGTAGGAATAAGAGGAAACAAGGTCTATAATATTAATATTACCTACACCAAGGCAAGAGCATCCTTGTATAATAATTCTCTAATATTTAAATCCACGTTGGTAAGGCGTAAGAAGCCGCTAATGGTTGTTCCGTCGAGGTCTTGTCGTGCAGGTCGGAATATTCGACCTCAACATTTGGATTGCTTTCGTGATCCCAACGTGTGGTTGTTCCCCAGATCGAAATCCTATCATTTACACTATGTTAATAGTAACCAGCTGCATCGCTCGCGTTACTCGCTATCCTACTACGGGGGTTCACGTCCGAACGTGCGGTTTAACCACACGGCGGGATGACGGTCTTGCTGAATTAGAAAATTTCAATTTTGAAGTCGCAGGTACTATTTTAAAAATACCTGCGACTTCAAAATTGAGACTAACTGTATTAATGGTCAAAATCTCGCACCAACACCAAATTCTTAACGACTCACACCTTCATGAAACCCCGGGCCACGCCGTCATCGGCACACGTGACCAAAAATGACAGACCCTGCAAGCCTCTCTCAATCAATTCATTCACGGCGATGCTAGTGATTGACTGAAAAAACAACACGAGCGACATCTACCGTGACTACCTCTCCTTCTCTTGGCAACCGCTAGGACAATGATTTGACTCAGGCTCTTGTATTATATATTGTTGACCGGTTGCCTATCGGCTCGGGTATGACAGGGTTTACCCCGTAATTAAGCTACAAAGACATTACGGTATTTAGTGTGTGTTCAAAATTAGTGTCACTAACACTAATTCACGTATACAGGTCGTAATTTTTGTTCAAAATTAGTGTAGGTAGAGGAAAACAGTTTATAAAATCGGAGCAGGTGCGAGAATAAAAAAAACTTAAATTCGAGCCCGTGTAGCAGTTCATACACACGCAATTTAATGCAGAACATCGGAAAAATCTCAACAGTTACCGTCTCCGCAAGACCTTTACCTGAATTAGTGTTTGTTCAAAAATAGAGTGTGTTCAGAATTAGTGTCACTTAAAATTGATGACACTATTTACCGTATTGAGACCAAGATTTTGAGTACAGTTGATAGTGTGTGTGACACTAAATAGTCGTGAATTAGTTCTTATATGTGCTTTTCTTAATTGGGGACGTAAACTTATTGGTATTACTTTTTGACCCATATATTATTTTCTTGAAGTCCCCCTTAGGAATCGTTAGTGCTATACTTGATTTTGTATCTAACCCTTTATAAAGCTTTTTTAGTGGCCTCCATGATTTGAATCGAGTAAATTGGTGTGCTTAGGGTTTATATCTAGATTCATCGGTGGGAAAATGTCAATCTATATTTATATGCGTCCATACAATCGATGTATCCACTTTAATGAAATTAAAGTAGGGAACAATTCGAGTTAGCGATTTTTCAAACAGGGATTGGCTCGAAAAAAATAATTCGTAAACAACTCGGACTGTTTAAACTGTAAAATGCCACTTGACCTAAGAATTAAAATTTCCCCTTATTACGGGCAATACGGAATGATTAAATTTATGATCCGCAAAACGGAATCCTCACCGGCCGACGTGAAAGGGCGCACAGAGATAATCACTCTCATCCTCTATACTCGCCATGCATCGACCTCCTGCATACCCACTCATAATAATGAATGTTGAATATTGATGATTAGGATCATGATCGTGCTTATTGGTCACCTTAAATAATCTGTACAGACTAAAATAGGTGAGCATGCCAAATGATCTGCCGGGGATCGAAACAGATCCACGGTGTGTCTACCGTGAGCTATTTGGGCTCGATAGACATGCCGTAGGCTTAATGATCCTTCTTCATCCACATGTTTATCATCGTGATCATGATCATAATGGGGTACGACATTAACCCTTTCGTTGCCGATTTCTGTATAGAAGCGCTTTTATCGTTTTTTAACGTTTTACTATCAGATCAGATTGGCAGAGAAGGGCCGGATTTCTCCTTGGGAAATACAAAATCCGTTCCTTTTAGGCCAATAGAAACAGGGCCGGCATTTACCGGTTTTTTATTGATCAAGATGTTGTTTAAACATCAAAATCTTCAGCAATCAATGATTAATCAAACTATAGTACAGCCAAGAAGTCAAAGCGACACTCGAGTAAGAAACGCAGCGCGTCTGATAGAGTGTCTGGCCACGCCTCCGAGAAGGCTGCGCTTAGTGGTTCTCCAACGTCTCGTGGTTCTCGGGGTGACAGTGGGGGTGATCAAACACCCAAACAAACCAAGAAGAAAAGGACACGACGCCGCAAACGAAAGGGTTCAACCGAGTCCCCTCAGCAGAAGAAGGCGAAGACCGCGAGTCCGGCTGAGCCGCTCGTCGCGTCACTTAACAAGAACAAGTTTTCACTCGCTGGTACAATTCCGCGACAAGTGTTTACCGGTCCTGGTTCGAACAGTGATTCCGATGGTGACGTGAATCCTGATGCGTCGAAACCGACAAACAAGGGTAAAGGCAAGGCGCGCGACGACGCCGCTACAACTCAGCCACCATGTCAGGTATCTCGTGGTAAGCAGCTTTCTTTAAATCTGGACCGCACTACCGGCGTGGCCTCAGCGCATCCCGACCCACCCACGCGGAACACTGGATGGGAAGTTGACGCACAAAAACGGCTCAAGCAGCGCGAGCTCCCTCGTGGGTTCAGTCGGATCGCCAGAATCGTGAACTACGAATAGACGACAGCACTTCGAGGGGAAAGCAAACCAAGCTTTGCAAGTGTCGTGTCAGGTTCGCCGAAGGTCAGCCAGAGTACGAGGCGTTCTTTGAAGACGAGATATACAACTTGCCCGTGTATGAGCGCGATTTCGTCTTACTGGACAAGGCGAAGAAGGCTGGATTTGAATCCCTCCAGAAGTACAAAGAAACACCTGATGGGGAAGAAGCTTTCCGCGTCTACCGGGAGATGGGTGACGACAACAAGAAGATGTCGTGTGGATATCGTGCAGCCTATCAAGCTCTAAATGTGTTGGGCGTCGATATCGAGTACAGCGAAGAGAGAGTTGAGAAATTTCGCGCTGCTGGCAAAATCCGTCGGAAAAAGGAAGAAGATTTCTAGGGTGTTCGCTGGCCTGGACTTGAAGCTTTTATCAAGCCTTTGGACGTGGGCGTGAACAGGGATCTACTGAAGGTGAACTGGTTCAAAAGGGTGCGGAGATGGAGTTGAAGGCATCAGGCAGCTGAATCTGCCCACAGATGTTTATTTGATTGTGGTTTTACTCGAGAAAGAACAGGACATGTGATTGCTGCTGAGATTTCTCTGGTCGCGAATGATGAAGAAGGACTCGACAAAGACGTAACGATATATGATGGAGACGCTATTGAAAGAGTTCGGGATGATAGCAAGTGGTTCGAGATTTTGTCGTTCGTTCATCGAGTTGAGTCGTTGGAGTAAGAAGATCAGCCTGAATGTCTATTTAGTAAGTTATGCTGTGGTCAATGAATGTTTTTTTCTTTATTTCGAAAACTTGAAAAACTTTATAGAGGGATCGGTGTTTCCCAACCGGAATTCTTCGCAAACAGGTAAAAGACTGAAGACGCATCCCTATATGCACCGGGAACTGTAATTGTGGCTTGAAGAACCCAGAAGCGATAGAATGGTTTGCATCGACTGCTGTGGCGGGTGCAAGGCAGTGATGAAACCACTATAAATCGAAGGTCTGGCAGCCAACACAACTCCTGGAACGCTAGAAGTGCGGACGCGGTGAAGAGATGGTTGTGCGAGAACATGATAGTCGCGGTCAGAGTGTCGGCATCCAGGGTGACATCACGCTTCGAAATATCGGCTTCAAGTACAACAATATCGCTGAGACGAGGGTGAATGGCTTTGTGATCTTCGATTAGCCGTCGGGTAAGTGCAGTGAGATCAGCGCGCATCTCAATGGCGATTGACGTCTTCACTCGGGTCTGAAGAGCAACTTGTATTGCGACGTTGCCGATCCCAGCACCTACGTCAAGAAACACGTCATCATCCGTTATGTCGCCAAACGCTTCCACAGCATTGTAACTCCGGTCATTTCAATCTCGCCGACGTTGTGATCCATACGACCACGAGGCTGGTATACATCGCTTCGAGAGGCCTCACCAAGGATATCGGTGACAATGGCATATGTTGCCTCGGGTGCGTATGGTCCCCAATCATCAAGTGTAGACACCACTGCGTCCTTTGTGAGCTGAAGCTGAGCAAGTGGGCGGGTCATCCCTTCATCGGGCTCGGCAGCAACAACGTCGTTTGGCATCGCATCATCACTCGGCGGAATCGTGGAAGCGGTGGCCGATTCTTCTTCGTCAGATTCTCCAACACGGTGCAGTACTGTGGTCTGGTTACGATGGCTTCTCAATACGTGCTTCACGAGCGAATTCTTCTTGGTGAAAGGTCTGTGATTGCAGAACTTGCACTGAACGGTGACGTCGCGCAGACGCCGCTCTCGTTTCGCTCGTCATTCTGCCATCTCAGGGTTGCACGAGCAGTACGTGAGGTGATCCAAGACTTCCAAGCGTCTCCGCGGTAGTCACGCTTGTCGCTGGGCACGAATCGCTTCGGGTAAAACAATACAGAGTGAGTATTGGGATCCATGCCGCTTGGCGCAGTGTACGGACAATAGTAACTGGTTGGATGGTAAATCATAGTGCGTGGTGGTCTGACCGCAGGTGTGCATGTGTAGTGCAAGTAGACCGCGTTCGGACCAATCTTGTAGACCATGTTGCTGCGGAACACAATGCACTTCTGCCCATTTAATAGAGCCTTCTTCGTCTTCATTTTCTTCTTGGGACCCTTATTCTGGTTGTAACGAACACAGACGCTGCCATTGCCGGTCAAACAAAGCAAAATGACGACCGCTGGGTTTCTGAACTTGGGATCATCGATGTTGAAATCACGCCCCGTGTAGTGCATGCTCTCGGTGAGGCTGCCCAAGGTGTGCCATAGCCAGACGTTGTATCCCTCGATCCCAATACAGAGCAGCATTTCCTTCACCTTGGCATCGATCGTATCAAGAAAGCTACCGGGCTTCAGCTTCCCATGGTGGTTGGATTCCTTCAGCGACAGGGTGCGGCGATCCTCAGCGGACACACTGATGGTGCTTGTCACGCAAAGCGCGTCCATTCTCGTTCGGTCTTGAATGCAATGCAACAACGAAATCTAGCGCTCGGGGTGACAGCGCCGCTTTGGGGGAAAACACGGTCTCTGGCGTTACCTGGGATGTGTGGTGAGCTCCGCCCCACGTTCTTCTGCGGAGCACAACGCACGCAAAGGGCGACTCAGATCACAGTGGTAGGAAGCATCCCCTAACAACTTTCTTTCTTTGTGCAAACCGATAGATTTCACCGGGAAAGTAAATGACGACACGATATCAACCAATCAAATCGATGCCGGAAAACGCCCTTAAAGAACCGAAATCTAGTCTTTATACCACTATTCACATGCCTCACGCCAGCCCGGCTGCTCTCTGCCGGGACCATCCGTCTGGTCCCCTATGCCTCATGCAGCCAACTGATGTGGGTAAGGCTTTTACATGCCCAAGCACTACAGTTCGTTCCCAAGCCTTGCCCAGCTTGTCTTTCTTCGGTGTCAATCGGATCTTTCAAAACTTCCTAGTCATCCGGATAAGGTCTGTCCGGATAAAATCAAATTATCCGGACAAGATCTTTATTCCAACTTGACTTGATCACGTATCCATATCAGGCACTCTACCCATGTACCGTCTCACGGGTGACGACCGCTAGTTACAAGATGGGCTTTAACTGGATTGCAGAACTTGTACCTGTGATCTTTGAGCTTCATGTCATTAGCAATCTCCACATAGCGGCCCACGATAACTCGAACATATTTGCCAAGAAACTTCATTGGTTCCCAGCTACACTCGATGTCTTCTAGTCCACGCCACTTGACGTATATCTCAAAGTCCTTGATGTTGTTGTTCCAACGATGTTTCAGCAGCTTCTCCATATCCATGATCACTCCTTGTGCGGCGATGTGTTCCAATAGTTCATCCGTAATGTTTAGATGGTTATCAGCATACAACTTCAGCCTTGATCCGTGTACCAAACTTTCTTTGCCTGTCACCAAGTTTCTGACTTCGAACGCGTTCTTTTGCGTTGATGTGACGACGTACGGCCCAGTCCAAGTAACGAGAAGCTTGTGCAGTAGTTTCTCATCCGCACGGGACCTCAAAACGTAATCACCG
>JAADWT010000369.1:0-22420 GCA_023336285.1 Pythium grandisporangium
CTGACCGCTGGATGGCTGTCGATCTGTGTCCGTCTGTGGCTGTGTCTGTCTGTGGTGTTTGCCGCTGCTGCCCGGTGCCTCCTCCTTCTTCACGCGTATTTCGCGAATTTGCGTGGCGCTATCAACCGGCGTTTTGTTGGGGAACTTCTTTCTGGCTATAAACGAATAGCGGGGACCAAGAATTTTTCGATGCGCAGCGAGGATGACCTCGAGGAGCTCATGCAGACGCTCATCACGCAGATTCAGCTCAAGCTCAAGAATGAGCTGCGTCTGCGTGAGATCTTTATCCCCAACTCCAAGGCTGAGGCCAAGTGCAATATCTTCGTGTCTCCGAACTATGCTTCGTGCCCCAAACTTTGTGTGTTTATGCAGCCTGGAGTGGGGATGCAGCCCGGGATCTGGAGCCGACAGATCCACCCCAAGACGGGCTTCCAAGGGTCAATGATTCCGTACCTCAAGACCGCGATTCAAGGCGGTTATGGAGTGGTGATCCTGAACCCGAGCTCGAACTATTGCACTGTGAACGGACACCGCGCCAAGGTGCTCCATTCCTCCTCGCCGGATGATCACCTCGCGTACGTATGGAAGAACTACATCATGCCCAATGCCGCCCAGGAAATTAGCTTTGTCGTCTATGATAACGCTGGCACACTCCTAAAGGGCCTACTGGGGAAACTGAATTCGAAGGATGAAGTACGTATTACCATGGTCCGATTGCAGTAGCCTGGATGGCGTGAAATGGAGAACTGATAGTGTGTATTATGATGGAAACGTGCAGCGTCGTATTGGAGGGATCGCATTCATTGAATCCGCTCACTATGTCAGCTCGTCAGATGCCTCGCGCGTACGTCATATACTGGCGGAGAAGGCAGTCAACTTTGAAGCCTCCCCCGACCCCATGTTCAATGAAATCTCGTCCACAAAGGCCCGGTTGGGTTGCGTGTCACTTTCGGTGGGGCGCATGGGTGCCGATGCCACCAATCGAGAGTGGACGGTGCATTCCGTTCAGACATCAGCATTTGTGTTTCTTCAGTCAATCGCCAATGGCATTGACGAGGCGATCCGTGCAATTCGTGCGACATTTCCAAATAAGCTCGTGGTGACAGTGAATCGTGCGCGTCTGACGGGTCAGCCATATAACAACCCGTACGCGGTTATTCAATGCGTCGGGCAGAAGAAAGAGACCGTCGGCAATCACAAGCACACAATGGACCCGGAATGGAATCAGACATTTTCGTTTCCGGTCACGTCAAGTACGGATGTCGTGACAATTACGATCAAGGACCGCGTGTTTCCGATGCATGCTACACTTGGCCTCGTTAGCGTTCAGATGGGCGAAGTTGGTTTGAACCGCGCAGATCGCAGGTGGTTTTCGCTTCGCGATGAAAAATCTTCGTCTTCACATGGAAATGGGGAGGTCGAATTGACCATGGAGTGGGTGCACGACACCTTTGTTGCTCGATCCGACTCTTTTATCCGCTCTAATGGCTCTCAAACGCAAAGCGTCCCAACCACCCCAAACGGACGCGGTACAACGTCCGCGACTGGGGAGAATGCATGTTACTTGTGCCAGACCGCGTTCTTGTTGCATCGTCGGCGCTACTGCCGGATGTGTTTGCGACCAGTCTGCACCTCATGTTCCGATCGATTGTTCTTACCTGGCTTTAGCGAAGCCAAGCGGGTGTGCTCAGGATGCTGCGACCTTCAAGTTCTGTTGCATAATAAGGTACCACGTCCGGGTGCTAATAACACTCCAACACCTACAAACCGCAACCGTGCAACAACCGATCCCAAGTTGGTGGAATACAACCAACGCATGGAGGCTATGCGTCAACGAGAAATGGCAAAGGAGGCCGAGAAAAAACCAATGACCATTACCGACTTTGATTTGATGAAAGTGGTTGGTCGTGGCGCATTTGGCAAAGTATTGCTGGTGCGAAAGAAAGAGGGTAAACATGCTGGCCAGATTTACGCTATGAAGATTCTTGTCAAGGCGCACATTATCAAGAATGACCAAGTTGAGAACACTAAATCCGAGCAGCACATTCTCAAGGAAATCAACCATCCGTTTATTGTGCGGTTACGGTATGCGTTCCAGAATGCGGACAAGTTGTATTTGGTGATGGATTACTACCCAGGTGGTTCCATGTTTTACCACTTGCGGAAGTCCAAGCGCTTCTCGGAGGAACGCACGCGCTTGTATATGGCGCAACTTCTCACTGCATTGATGCATTTGCATAGCAAGCAGATTGCGTATCGTGATTTGAAGCTTGAGAACATCCTTATGGACCCACAAGGAAATATTTCGCTCACGGATTTCGGTTTATCCAAGGAAGGCCAGGCAATTGAAGGCGCTATTCGCGCATCTCAGGCGGATACAGGGATGAAGACGATTTGTGGGACTGCTGAGTACATGGCACCCGAGTTACTTCGTCATCAACCGTATGGCAAGGTTGTGGATTGGTGGAGCTATGGTATTCTGCTGTACGAGATGCTTACGGGACGTACGCCCTTTGTGGATCGCAATCGCCGCCAAATGTTCAAGAACATTATGCAAGCTGAAGTCATTTATCCTCCATATATCAGCCCGGTTGCTCGCTCACTGATTTCCAAGCTCTTGAACCGGGATCCTTCTCGTCGTCTTGGTGGCGGGCCAAATGGCGGCCGCGACATTATGGCGCACCCGTTTTACGAGGCCATTGACTGGGACCAACTGATGAAAAAGGAGATCGAGCCACCCTTCAAGCCAGACGTATCCAGTGTCGATGATATCACCAATGTGCCCGAGATGTTCCAGGCAATGGCAGCCGTGGACTCACCTGTGAACAAGAAGAATGGTGAAGGCCATCATTTCGAAGACTTCTCGTATCAGGAGGAGGCTTTCATGCGGGCGTAAGCTTGTTCGATGGCTCTAGCTGATTGCACACGTGCAATGGCTAGTATCTAACGATTACAGACTGTGATCGTTGCAATGATGTCCGAATTTCTGGTTATATGCAAGAATAGTCGAGGGAAATGAAGTTGAAAGCGAATTTCACATGTCTTTCTTTTAGAAGTGCTTGGGTTCCTTTCGTGAGTGTATTATTCATATGCAAGTGGGGGTCGTCTCTTTCAATGCATGCATGCATCTGTGCAGCGATCCGGAAGTGCCAGCATGTGTAGTCTTGCTGCTGAACTACCATACAGATTCTGTATGATCAATGGCTACTGTTATGTTATTGTGCGTCGTTTGTTTCAGTTTGGAGTTCTTAACTGCGACATCAAGTTGTGCGGGAGACTGCCATCAGCAAAATGGACCACCGAACGAAGAGCATGAGTGTGGGCGCCAGCAACGCGCCAGCGCATGTGCTGGAACACGTCTTCCTTGGCTCTAAGGCCCATGCTAAGGACAAGGACCTGCTGAAGGAGCTACAGATCACTCATGTGCTGAATGTAAGTCTCATGGACTTCACCGGTTCGTGTCCGACGGATCGTCGATGACTCCGAAACATACTCACCATAACAAGAGCGCTTTCCTTTCTCATGGGTGGTATCGGATATCCCATCTATTTGCTGTGTGCATGTGCGATCCGCCTGTGCTGCTAGTAGGTGACACCTCCGAAGAAACAGGACCCATTGGCTGGTGTGCCCAACTTTTTCGAGCGTGAGAAGGCATTCGTGTACAGGCGGTGCGCTGTCTTTGACAACAAGGCCGAGGACCTGACGAGTGTGCTTGAAGGCTGCATCGCCTTCATTGAACAGGCCCGTTTCCATGGTATGTTGTCTGTCTTCTGCATCATCAAATAGTGATCGTGGTGCCGTTCTGTAGGATGACTGCCATCGGAGGTCTCACGTTGGATACAAAGTGGTGTTCGCTATGTTTGTATGGTCACGCCCCGTGGTCTGCGTGCTATATGGTGTGTGTCTTTCTGTGGACATTATTGCGCATAGGCCGCATTCTTGTGCACTGCAAGCAAGGCGTGAGTCGCTCCGTGTCGATTGTGCTGGCGTACCTCATCAAAATGAATGAGCTCAGCTATGATGAGGCGCTCGCCTTGGTCAAGAAGAAACGTCCCATTGCGCAACCCAACGCGAGTTTCGAGGCGCAGCTGCGTGCGTATGCCGATCGAATGCAGCGTCTGCGCAAGCGCAAGAAGCAGCAGCAAGAACAGCAGTCGCGACGGCGACAACAAGAAGAAGATCAATCGCCTCACAAGCGGCACGTGGCGCAAGATTCGGTGCGCAAAGAGTCAATCGGGCCACAACTACCGCCTCATCTACGAAAGGCTGGTATACAGGATGCTAATATATTCAGTGATGCCGAGGTCAGCGAGACAAATGCCAATCACGAGACCGGAAAGAACGCCCACGAGTCACACTTGAATCAAGGTCCAGTGATTGGCGCGACGATGCCGCCAGATTTCAAGCGAAAGCTTGCCGACACGGACCGCAACGCGGGCGAAGAACCTACCACTCCACCAGTTATTGGCCCAAGCCTTCCGCCATCCGCAAAGCGACAGAAGAAGCAGTAACTTTGATGATGTCCTGCGAAGAGTGGAAAATGGGTCTCAATGGTGGTGATGCCCGGACCGGCATTCACCTGTATGCGGCACATCAATGGGCACCACCACCTCTACCTACATGAAGTAGAGCTCAACTATTTGGCTCCCGATTCACTTGTTATTTCCCTTGCTAATATAGCCACCTCGTTGGCTACCACCCTTCACTGCTCGGTGCCCGTTTCCACTAGTTGGAATGTGTCTTTTCGTGGTCGCGACTGTTGCTTACCATTTCTTGAGCGCCAAGAGTGCCTGCAATCGTGTACTCCTAGCTTCTGTAGTGATTTCCCTTTTGTTGTTATCAAGTGCCGTGCAGTAGGCAAACCATTCCCACCAGCGCACTTGGATTTCTCCTGCTCCTATTGCAACTGCTGTTACCAGAATGGGCAGCCGCTTCTCTCATGTGCACTACAGATCACAGGATGCCACAGTTGTTCCGCACTTTCAGCTTCTCACGCATGTCTGGTTCGTTCGAATGCTTCATGCCGATTCACACAGCCCTATAATCTACCTTCTTGGCTGCCCACGGTTCTAACCTGGTTGTTTATGACAGGGGCCTGGAAGAAATTGCGCTGCTGTCAAGACGACTACGCAAGATCTCGTTTAACTTCTGTCTTACTGCCGACCAGTTTGCGAGTTGGCTCATGCTGGAGCAGAACCCGTTTTTCCACACGTTGCACTCTCGCTGGTTTGACACGTTCAAAAACACCAAGAGCAGTACGGTCGTGAACGGACTCGAGCTGCTCACGGCGCTAGCGCTGACATGCCAAGATGGCCGTCTGGATGATAAAGCCTGTGCCGTGTTTGACATCTTTGACTTTGACGGCTCGGGGATGATCACGCTGGACGAGCTCTGCATCCTGCTTAAGTCCGTAGTGCGAGGCCTGTCCAAGCTCACGTTGGGCCTGGGTCCGCGCTTTGTCACGCTTTGCCCCATGGCCGCTGTCGATGCGCTGGCCAAGCAGTGTTTCTCGCATTGTGACCTCGAGAGCGAGCAGGATTTGCCACGCCACGCGTTTTGTAACTGGGTGCGGCAAATGCCCAAAGTAGTCAACCTTGTGCGTTGCTTCGTGACGCGTGAGTTTTTGACAGAAGAGGATGCAGCGCTCACCATCCAGCGATGCACCCGTGGCATGCAGGGCCGCCGCATTGCGGCCGAGTTACGGCTCGACGTACAGCTTGAACTCGAGGAGGAGGCTCGCATGGCGGCACAAAAGATCCAAGAGGCTGTCGTGACGCGCAAGAAGCGGCGTGACACCATGCGCCGCACCAAAATCGAGCGCTTTGCCCACCATGGTGCTCTCTATACATTTGGCAGCGATGCACGTGCTCAATTGGGCCACGGCTCTCTTCCTCGTGCCTCGAGATCAGATATCAAGCCGTCTTCACTTGCTGCTGGAACGGAATCCGTCCTTGCCCAGCCAACACTGTCGGTCTTCTTCAAGAACAACGAGCTTCGCGTCGTCTCTGCCGCTGTGAGCAGCGTACACGCGTGTGCGGTGGCATCCAGTGGTGAAGTGTTCACGTGGGGCAGTGGTGTGCCAGGATCATTTGGTTTCCTGGCTCGCTCCTTGAACCAGCGAGAAACTGAGAGCTCGGGAAATGGGTACACAAGACGCACACCAACCAGGGTGGAAGACCTGGAGGAGGTGGCCATCGCTTCCTGCGCATTGGGCAATCATCACTCGGTGGCGCTTAGCGAACAAGGTGCTGTATACACATGGGGCTCGGGCGCCTTTGGTCAGCTTGGACACGGCGATTTTCACACGGACAGCCACGAACTGTTCAAGATGCAGTTTGATCAGCACAACGGGCGCGAGTACCCGTTCGTGGAGCTACCGCTGCAGATTGATCGCACCTACTTTGAGGAGATGCGGGTTGTCCAGCTCGCGTGTGGGTACTACTTCACGGTGGCAGTGTGTGAGGATGGCAGTGTGTTTACATGGGGGGAAGGCTCCGATGGGCAGCTTGGGGTGGGGTACAGTGACGATTTTCAAGTGGGTTATCTCGACGAGCATATCCACGGCAGCAGCTTTGTGTACCTTCACTCCCCCACGCGGATCGATTCGATCAAGACAGCGATCAGAAACGTTGCGGTAGGAGGCAACCACGTCTTTGCCGTCGCTCGCGATCCACTGGGCACTGTGTATGAATGGGGGGCCTGGCAGCGACGTGGCGCCGATGCTCAAGAGAGCACGTTTGCCCCCGTGGTGAATGAGCACTTGAGTACGCTCGGTGTCGACCGCATTGCCTCTGGAAACGAGCATTCACTTGCTATTACAGCTCGCGTGTCCCTGCAGGTGGAAGTGGACCCACCACGGGTACAGAAGGAAGCCCCAGCGGTGAATCGGTCCACCCAAACATTCGCGTTGTGCGCATGTTTCGGCGCCAGGCCAATGGCACTTTCTCGCGCGCTGACCGGTGGCTTGTTTGTATGCAGCGGTCAACAAACACATACATCAGCGTCACCTACGTTCTCTAGCTCGTCGGCGTCGAATGTGACAAGCATGTTGACTGCCATGGTGCATGAACGCGAGGATGGTCCGATTCGTGCAGGTCTGACCGGATGCACTGGTAAAATCGTGGTAGTGGATCGAAGCACTTGGACGGGACACTGGATAATCGTGCCATTAATCAAGCGGCCGCGCGAGAATGACAATGACAATGCCCAGGGCGTAGCAGACTCCAAATCGGTGGTAGAAATTCCGTGTGTTCCTGCCACGTTTGGACCTGAACTTACAGACGCTGGGATAGCCGCCAAGGTATGGTACTCACCCGAGAAGCTGTCCAGTCTGCGTCTATATGTACGCCCCGATGAAGTCGTTGGACGCATCGTGCTGCTCCGATTTGATCAGGATGACATCACATTTGACATGGATGACCTGGAGCTTACAGAGATGATCGATCTGATCATGATCTCACTGGTGGAAAAGGTCAAAGACGCTCAAGAGTCGGGAGCTGCGGCTGTTGTGATTGTGTTTGACTTTCTCGACGCAGACGCGTTCCCGTTGACGCCGGCTGAAGATGACAGATTTGAATTTACGATCCCTGTTGTTATGATCAAGAATACTCTTCATGGGGAAACCCTTCTGGAAAACGTCGTAGCAGCAAGCAAGCCATGTGCACTAGTGTGTTATCGCGAGGATATAATCGGCAAACAGGTATGTAGACGAATTGAAATGCGGACAGCGCATGCTAGGTTTACATGGACTAACGCTGTGATAAACAACACAGATTATGCTGGCACAGAAAAACGGAGCAAAGGCCGTGGTTGTGACACAGAATCGCATTGAGCAGCATCCCATCCGGGTACAGTGTAAATATTGGGCTGGCCATGACGTATCCCGAGCGATCGATTGACTATTATTTGATCGGTGTGTTATGTATGATGTGTTTGGCTGCTTCTTCTCTTTTTGTTTTTCGTTTTCAGTTGCAAAATTCCATCTTTGACGTAGGCAACACGAAAGCGTCGGATTCATTGGGAGTCAAAATCCCCGTGGTCATGGTACCATTCACTGCCGGGGAGACAATTAAACGGATTATGCGTGGTGTGGATGCTGAGGAGAGCACTGCACAACTCAGTCTTTACGGCTCGGGCGCGTTGTATGCGTGGGGATATGCTGAAAATGGCCGCCTTGGATTGGTACGTGCTTTCTTGCTTCAGCTGTTCAAATGATCCGCGTCAACGAAAACAATCCTATTTGGTCACACTAACACATATGTGGACATGGATCCAACACCTCTTGCGCGTCTCTAGGGTGACAGCGACAACGAGCAATTGTTTCTCACAGGCTTTGATGGAGCACGGCAGACCAGCTACCAATACGTGGAAAAGGCAGAGCTCGTGTCATCACTCTTCTACCAGCAAATCACACACATTGCATGTGGCGAAGAACATTCAACCGCTGTCTCCAGTACGTGCCTTGTCATGCAGTTGGTAGTGGAGTTGCTAGCTTAACCGTTCTTCTTGACAATTGTCACGGATGTAAATGCGGTTCTCTCGTGACTCAGGTGATGGTATGCTGTACACGTGGGGCAGCGGCCGCCACGGCAAGCTCGGGAACGGTACAGAGGAAGATGAATACGCGCCCCACCTCGTTGAGGCATTGGGGTCAGTCCGCGTGGTGCAAACTGCGTGCGGTCCGCACCAAACGGTACGTGTGACGATCCTGTGAGTGTCAACTGTCTATGCTGTAGCCATGTTGGGCACATGTCACAGATATACTGACACTCCATCGTATTTTTTTGTTAGTTTGCCATCACATCAACCCCATCGATCAGTAGCAATAGTGCCACCCGTAAATAAGGACATGTGGAGCGACAGTCCCGTATTTAAAAGACTCAAATTCGGAACGTGAGGGGAATTGATGAGTGTTGGTCGCATCATTTTTGTGGCTCACCCGTTTCCCATGGTGTGACCGGTTACACGAGGAAAACCAGTCATCCCATTCACCCAAAACGTATCAATCACGACGAGACATTAGACACGACGGACGAGAGTGAGAGATATGGCGCGCGGAGGCAAGAAGAAGGGGCGTCGTGGCGACGACTCCTCAGATGATGAGCCCACGCAGGTGGCGGCCGTGAAGACGGCGGCCTCGAACGAGCCGGCGGGCGACAGCAAGGCCGACAAGAAGGCCAAGCGCAAGGAGAAGATGAACCAGCGCAAGCAGGCACAGAACGACGAAGTGTCTGTGAAGGAGGAGGAAGAAGAGGAAGTCGACGACCCGTATGCGCAAGTCGCATCGAGCGTGGGCAAGAAGAAGAACAAGAAGAAGAAGGCTGCCGCGGTGAACCGCTTTGCGTTTGATGAGAGCGAGGAGGAGGACGCAGAGGAGAAACAGGAGGAGGAGGAGGAGGAGGAAGTGGACCCGTACGCGCAGGTGGCTGCCAGCATGAGCAAGAAGAAGAACAAGAAGAAGGACAAGAAGAAGGTGGCATTTGTGCCGTCGGAGGAGGAAGAGGAGGATGAAGAGGCTGAGGAGGAAGTCGAGGAGGAAGAGAAGGAAGAAGAGGTCATCGTCGAGGCTCCAAAGGAGAAAAAGAAGAGCAAATCAGCGGACGATACGGCAGCGGAGAAGAAGAAAAAGAGTAAGAAGAAGAAGATGATCTCCATGGACCTCTTCTTTGATGCGGAAGTGCCTGCTGAGGATGCAAAGAAGTCCAAAAAGAAGAAGAAGAAGTCGCCGTTCGATAATGATAGTGATGCGGACGAAGGTAACGACGATGGCGATGACGATGATGGCTCCAAGAAGAAGAAGAAGGGCAAAAAGGAGAAGGAAGGCAAAGAAGGAAAGCGATTGAGCAACAAAGAACGCAAGCGTATCAAGGAAGAGCAAGAACGTCTTGACCGTGAATCCGAATACGTCCGCGCAGCGAACCCGTTGGATGGCCACCAGTTTGCGGTTTCACAGCAAGTCGTGACAGAGGACGCGACGTGGGAAAATGCCACGGACATCCACATCGACAACTTCACCATCAACGCACACAACAAAGTGCTTTTTGAGAACGCGTCTCTACACATTAACGCTGGCGCCAAGTATGGTCTTGTGGGTCCTAACGGACAGGGTAAGACAACATTGCTCAAGATGATTGCGCTGGGTGAGTTGAAGATTCCACCGAAGATTGATTGCCTGTATGTCGAGCAAGAAGTTGTTGCCGATGAGACCCGTGCCGTGGATGCTGTGCTGAAGGCCGACGCCGAGCGATGGGCGCTTCTGGAGGAAGAAAAGGCGCTGCTTGCAGAGCTGGAAACGAAGCAGGACTCAGCGTTGGATGACCGGTTGAACGACGTTTATGACCAACTGTCGACGATGAACGCGTCGGCAGCGGAAGCACGTGCACGCCGTATTCTGTACGGTCTCGGGTTTGATTCACAGATGCAGGAAAAATCGACTCAGGATTTTTCGGGTGGCTGGCGGATGCGTATCTCTCTCGCAAAGGCGCTTTACGTGGAACCCACGCTGCTCATGCTTGATGAACCGACGAATCACTTAGATTTGAACGCTGTAATTTGGCTTGACGATTATCTCCAGAAGTGGAAAAAGACGCTGTTGGTGGTATCCCACGACGCTGATTTCCTGAACAGTGTTTGCACCGAAGTCTTGCACTTGGAAAGCAAAAAGTTGGTGCACTACAAGGGCAACTACGATCTCTTCCGAGAAATGGAGAAGACTAAGCGGAAGCAGATGGAAAAGGCATGGGAGAAGCAGCAGAAGCAGCTGCGTAACCTGAAGGCGTCCGGTAAGTCGTCCAAGAAGGCCACAGAAATCGTTAAGAAGAAGCGTGAACCTGGTGCACGATCAAGCAAGAGCAAATCCTTGCAGCAAGAGGAAGAAAACGCAGCAGCAGATGCACCTCAGCTTTTGGAACGCCCCAAGGATTACATCGTCAAGTTTAGCTTCCCGGAGACGACCTACGTTCCCCCACCAATCCTGGAAGTCAGAGAGTCCAGCTTCCGTTATGGTGAAGGTCCTTACCTCTTCCGAAATGTGGATTTCGGTATTGATACGTCCTCACGAGTGTGCATTGCTGGTCCTAACGGAGTCGGCAAGTCGACCTTGCTGAAGATGATCACTGGCGAGGTGCGAGTTGTCGAGGGTGAGATTCGTCGCAACCCCCGCGTACGGATTGGTGTGTACAACCAGCACTTCGTGGACAAGCTGCCGATGGGCGAGACGCCCGTGGAGTATCTGCGTCGGCTCTTCCAGGATGAGACATACCAGAGCGTGCGCAACTTGCTCGGCAAGGTCGGGCTGGAAGGTCATGCACACGAAATCAAGAACCGACAGCTGTCTGGTGGGCAGAAAGCGCGTGTCGTTATCGCGGAGCTCGTGCTCATGAAGCCACACATCTTGATTTTGGATGAACCGACCAACAACTTGGATATCGAGTCTATTGATGCGTTGTGTGATGCCATTCGTGAATTTGATGGTGGAGTAGTGATTGTGACGCACGACGCCCGTCTGATTGAATCCACAGAGTGCATTCTCTGGGTTGTTGGCGACGAAGATGTCATTGAGTACGACGGTGGTTTCCAGGAATACCGCCAGTCCATTCTGGATGATTTGTCCAAGAAGGCTGCCTTAGAAGAGGAGAGATTAAAGGAGAACGCGACCAAGAAGGCCGAAGCACGTGCTGCCAAGTTTGCCAAGAAGTAAGAATGTTCTCTCTCGCCAGAGACAGGTATGCGTACGTTTGGGTTAATGGGTGTCATAGTGACTTTAGACGCCAGTAGGTAATGAAGCAATTTCGACATTCAATCCATATCTCGGTCACGAGTCGGCCGGGCGTGACTCACGACCCAGGCAGGTCCTTGTCGATTTTCCATTTTGCCAGAGGTGAGCCATCATCCCAACTCCCCTGTCTTAGTGACCAATAATCATACAGAAGGCATCCTCATTCCCTCGACGAAGTGACTACCTGTCAGTCCCGATTCCCGAGCGGAATTGGTTCGCACGTCCTTTGTTTCAAGTACATCCAATGACCTCTAAAATTGCATGCGTCCGGCAGAATTAGTCGCCACCATACGAATCACCGCTGTGATTGGTTGAAAAGCTGGTCCCTGGGGGCCAAGTGAATTGGTTGGTTCTCCGATAGCTCGCTCTCGGTTGGGTATCACGGCTTGCGCGCCTCGCGACGGCGCTCCATTCCCCAGAGAAGCTCCCGCAGAACCGCTCAGTTGCAAGCAGTAAACATGGCTGATAAAGTTCCAGTGACCGTCCGCACCCGCAAGTTCCTGCGCAATGCGCTCCTCGCGCGTCGCCAGATGGTACGCAGTCACGTGTGGTGTGCTCGTGTGTGCTTCTTGTCGTGGAGATGGCGCGGTGAAGGCACAGGTGATAGACGATGGGGGATGGTGGCAGTCTGCTGACGGTTTTTATTTTTCTTCTCTGTCTGTCTACTATTGTGCATGGCGACGGTATCGTGACCGGAATCTTCGTGCGGTATTGCTTGTGTAGCTGGTGGAGGTGATCCACCCGGGCCGCCCGAACGTGCCGAAGGCTGAGCTTCAGGAGAAGATCGCCAAGGTTCGCATTTGCTCTTTTCTAATATGCATGTCTTAGCACCCGCTTTTCGATGCCAGCACGCAAACCCACTAGCCTCCTGCCTCGCGCTTCCATCCATGCACCCATGCATGCATCCATCCCTCTTTCCGCTTCCATCCTGGTTCGTCTACGTCTCGTCCATTCCTGTTGGCCAACGAGTCGGGCTTTGATTAGCTATATTCCACGTTCGTCATGAGATTGATTGGTGTCACGATGCCCACACGAATCATCGGTCATGACAAAGGTCCAGACGCAACCCATCAATCGAGAGCAACATAGCGATCGCGTCTAGGTCAGATATCGTCTTCGTTCATTGCTTCCCAACTGTCGACGTCGATACAATTGAAGCAGCTTTGATTACCGATGAAAGCCGAGGGATGCATGGAGTCGACAGGCGAGGGCAAGATGGATACGTGGTTTACTGGGCTGGGCGCGCGTTGCTCAGCGGAATGGATGCTGGGTGGTCTGTGTCAGAGTCATTTGGCAGGTGATGGGATCACTGACTTTTGTCGTTGCTACTGTACAGATGTACAAGGTCAAGGACACCACCACTGTCTTCCTGTACGGCTTCCGCACCGCGTTCGGTGGTGGTAAGAGCTCGGGCTTCTGCTTGATCTACGACACCATCAACGATGCGAAGCGCTTCGAGCCGAAGTACCGCCTCATCCGCGTACGTATTATGTTATTGATGGACTTTTTACCCAGTTCTCTCTCATTGGGAAGGAGACCGCAAACGAACATTCTACTGACCCTCGCTTGCGCTATTGCTTGTTCTGTTACAGCAAGGTCTGGCCGAGAAGGTGGAGAAGTCTCGCAAGCAGATCAAGGAGTCCAAGAACCGCGCCAAGAAGGCTGGCCGTGGTGTTGGTCGTCGTATCGCTCGCCACAAGGCCGCCAAGGCCAACAAGTAAACTGGATGAGCCCCTGCGCTGGCTCCTAGTTTGGGGAATAGCTGTGAGAAATAAACAGTCACTGTTTACTCTACTGCAATCAGCAATTGTGTTTTCACACCACGTTGGCCGTTGGCCGTGGATCTCTCTTTTCTTTGTCTGCTGTGTCTTTGGGTTGGTGATGTTGTCTTCTTGTTTATCGCGAATGGATACATGTGATTGCGCTGCATGTGATGAGTGATGGCACACTGAGGAGCGGTCGATAAGGCGCTGGATAAAGACATGGTAGACGTAAATATCGCTTTCAGCAAGGAGGGGATTCTTATGTTCTACCATTACTAGATGAAGTGCGCTTGGTGACTACAGTAGATTGGGTGATTCCTGTCAACACAGCAGCGAAACAAGGACCACGAGAAGGCTTCAACTGATGACACAGCATCCGCGGCCGGCACCGACCGAGGAGCCTTGGCTCGCTTGCTTGCTGTAATGTGTTCGATTGGAGTAGCTAATGTGAACTAACTCACCTCCCTTTTCGTCTGCAAAGCTTAAAACTCTTTGTCCGGGCTTTGGGGCAACAAGATTTGAGTGTGGCGCGCTGTTTGTACCGCGACGCCCATCGCCTTCGGCACTCGCCTGCGGCCATCCATCATGGTCAACCGCCTCACCTTTCCCAACCGTGCCATCGGCATCAAAGTGATGATTTTCCTCCGCTATATCTTCGGCAATGCTCGAGCCATTCACATGGTCATCCTTGTCGGGCTCATGATACTGGCCAGCTATTCGGTAGTTTTGCACCATGGCAAGATTGCTGCTGATGGCATCGTCGTCGTTGGTCGCAAGTGGAGACTCTGGAGGGCCTTCATGTTTGTGAGACTCCATGGGGTGAATCGCCTGGTGCATCAATCCCTTGGGCATCAAGGCACGTAGATCTGGCTCGTTGCCACGGCGTCGCCCTGGAAAACGGGAGTCAGCAGTCAAAAGCGAGCAGTCGTGGCGTCTAGTCTTCCGGCATACACGTTTGTGCGCAAATTTGCGTTGCTTGCGTCACCAAGGATCCAGTCAGTGTCGAGCTACCTGGGAATCACAGTCGCGTGGATAACTAGGCAGATTGATATCCGCGTCAATCTTGCCATGGACCAGTACGATCTATCCTCTCCTCGCACGAGACCGACGCAGCACTGCCCTCTGCACAATTTTGAAGCTTCACACTTTCGGTTTTATCTTTTTTGTACGCTTCTGTTTTGGTCTTTCAACTTCGCCTCTCTAGCACTCCACCACAAAGCTCTCGACTCCAAGCAAGTCAAAGCTCAGAATCCCAAGAGCTTAAGTGCAGTGGACAGCGGGCAAGCGTTCTTATCAGCACCTCGAAGACAATACGACTCGTGGATTCCTTTCGTGTCTGTGCTCGTAAATGTGCCGGCTTGTCGCGGTGCGATCAGTGCAAAGTTGCAATGAAATGCCCCTTTTAGCCTAGTCATTGACCATCATTGGTTTTATCGTTTGCTCCACCAGGGGGCTCTTGGGTTACGGCAAAGGGTACGTGAAATTGCTGCCCTTTTCCGTCGCCCAAGTAGCACATGTGTCTTGTTGACAGCAACACGTACACATCATAGGATTGTGCTATATAGTGTTGGGGGCAAGACGTACGTTAGCAATTTTAGAATGCCGTGATTGGAGTCGTCTATCTTCGGAAGGAGTCGAAGGAGCTCAGCAGATCGTGAACTGATATCGGCCAATCGAATGGAGTTCTTGCGCCACCTAGCACGAACGGTTGAGAATCAAGAACGGAATGCTGGACATGTCTGTTGCACGTACGATGTTGAACACTTTATTGTTCTTACTGCTTTGAGAATTTCCTCCCGCCCCTAATTACTCGAGATGTCAACACGGAACGAAACTTTACAAAACAACAAAATCACCTTGGACGGAAGAATGCAGTCGCTAGCTATTGCTGCATGTCGGAAATGACAATAAATACATGCCGAATCCCAATCCAGGCCGACCAAATGCCTATTTGGGTGGAGCACTTCTTGACTCCACGTGCTCTGATTGCAAATCGCTAGCATCAGCTTCACTCTCGTCATCTTCCTCCATTGCGGTCGAGACAGTCGATCGTGGTGTTGGTTCATCCATTGCACAGGGGACACGGCGTATTTGTTCGGTATTCAATGAACCTGAGGAAGGAGTCATCAGTTCTTGGCTTGGGATTTGATCCATGTGCGCGTAATGACGGCTTGTCGCCTGCGGATGCCAAATGACTGCGACGACGAGCAGAATACCAAAGAGGAACAAACGGCTGGCAGCCCAGAAGATCCACATATACTGCCAATCCATGTAAACGGCTCCCGAGTATCTGTTTTCAAAACCAAATCAACGAAAACAACAAGAAGAGGCACACGAGAAGATAAGTCATGCCTCAGATATCATGAGCACGACCACTAAACAAAAGGACTCTGCTTACATGATCCCCTCCGTGCCCATCAAGAAAAATGAGAGGATGACATATGCATACAAAATAAGGCCAAATTTGCTGTACATATCGAGCTTCATTGTCTGCATATGCAAGGAATAAACCAAAACATCAGTCTCAAACTACAACGAAAAAGAAACAGAATAATCCTGGTATCATCAAACATACCTGACCGAAGGCAGCAAGATTCTTGCGCGTTAAAGCGAGCGACGTGAAAATCCATACAGCAAAGCATAGGTTCGTCGCCATGACGAGACCGCCCCAAACGGCCGGCGGACTCACTTTGCCATCAGACTGATTGAGAAGATGACTAATCTCAAGCGCACCGACGGAGATGAAATAGCACACCCCAAGACCTGATACGACCAGTACTTCCGGCCCAGAGATTGTCGGGCGCACAATACCGTACCCAAGGCACACCAAGGTGGTAGCGATACGAGCTACCATGCCAGCCAAAATCTTGAGTAGTGTCGAGAACATGATCATTCCAGGGTACGGACAGCAGACTCGTTGACCGGAATTGTTCAGCATATCGTACGTAATGGCCCACGACACAGCCTCAGCGGCAGTGAGCAGGAGTACAGTCAAGACCATGTATTGCACCCCCAATACTTGGTGTCGATGGCGACAGATGAGCGTAATGAACCAAAATCCTACGACCGCGTACATGACTGACAATACCACCCTGAGTTTGAAACAAGCAAGCACCCATCCCAAGACACAAGAAGTGAACATCATCACGACCATCCAAGTTTCCAATCCATTTAGGTAAAAATGCAACAATTACGTACGTGAATGGGTATAATCCATAGAGAAGCGCGGGTAAGTAGCCATACGGGTTCTTGAACGTGATAGTGGCGTTGACACAAACGATTGGGTCTTTCATCGGATACACCGTGAACTCGTCGGCGCTCACCGGGTAACCAAATGATTCACTCTTTTGCTTCCAGCAGGGGAGCAAAACAACGACCTGAAGCCCATCGTAGACGGGGTGAAACTCGGACGCGACCAACACTTGGTCGCCATCTTCAATCGCGTGAAACTCACCGTGCACTACGCCCTCCATATTGCCGGTCACCGGATCCGAGAAATTGGTTGTGCAAATCGTACGGTCCTCGTTGTCCGAAAAGCGATATCCCTCCGTGTAGCTCACGACAACGACACCAAAGTCAAAATACTCGGTCAGGCGATGCAAGCTGATCGTGTCGGTCACTTCGTGGTCGAGTAAGGGTGAGATCGTAGCATTCACCGTCACCGTGGAGGCGCCTCGCATACCCAGTGGCCCGCGCCCATCAGCAAACATGCGCTCCGTGAACCGCGCACTAGAGCACTTGCCCTGCACGCTGTGGATCGAGGAACTGACCAGAGTCACGCATTGACCCACGAGAAGGAGCGTAAGCGCCACCACCAACCGTGAGATTCGTTCATCGCGCGGCATCCTCGCAATCGCAGCTCTCCACCAAAACAAACGACGGCACTTCGATCCACTGGGTCGTGCTTGCTCGCGTACACAGCAGCGACGAGAAGCGAGAATGCGCTGCTACTGCTGCTGCTGCCGCCGCCCCCGCTGCCCGCTGCTAGCCCGCCGCTGATCAAATCCCGTTGGCGAATGTGATGCTGCCAAGTCGCATTTTCAACTGTGAGCAACCGTGACAAGTAGGCATTGTCCATTTTTCAGCCAATCACCATCCTGTTCCTTGTCTGGGACCCCACCCATGAACAGACAGTGAGGTGACCCAGACTGTCTGGGTCACCTCTTTTCCTCCGTTCATGGTCCCACCAGAACCACCAATCAAAATTCGTTACCGTCATAGATTTCAGCCAATCCCAGCCCGCTTTCTCTGCCATTGAAAGTGTTTCTTGGACAAAGGGGGGAAGGAGCAACAAGGGATATTCTACATGCCGTGAACTTCCTGTTTTGTTCATTCCATCGAAAGAACTCGACCGCGTGCCACGGTTGATGCCGCGCTTAATGGCGCCTCTCGCGATGCTCCTGCTGCTGGCGCTGGCGGCGTGCAGCCTGCTGCAGACGATGGTGCAGGCGTCCATCTATCCGGTGGAGAGCCAGCTCTGGATCCCGCCGTTCCAGCATGCCGAGAAGATGTTTGCCAGCAACCGCGGCCCCGTGTTGGCGCGTAGCGGGAACTCGAGCATCACGGTGGATGTCGCGGGTGAGAACATCACGGCCGACATGAACGACTGGCGCATGGTGGTGCTAATGTACCACGTGGAGTCGTTCGAGGCGTTTGCTGGGATTGAGAATAATGTGGAGATGCTGGCGTGCTCGGACGATGACCAGGCCATCAATCTCATGCAGTTTCCTGGGGTCTCGTCCGTGCAGAAGCGTGTCTTCCGCGTGCAGAACGAGAGTGTTGCCGCCTCGGTGCTCTATAACGTCGACGAAAGCGGGTGGACAGACACGCAGATCTTCATCTGCTCGGATGCCAATGGTGCCGCCTCCGTCATGTCGTTCAAGGGTACGATGGAGATCCGGAACCCGTTTGGATTATTGCCCGCTGTGCTATATGGTATGCTCCCGTTCAGTGGCTTTGTGGCAGCTGCCTACCTCGTGCTGGATGGCATCTTTGCCGTGCTATTGATCAAGCATCGTCGCCAAATTATTCAGTTGCATTACGGTATCTTCCTAGTGCTGATCATGGGCACTGGTACGTGTGCACTTTTTTCATGTGTGATGAGTTTTGACATTGTGCATTTTTAAACTGGTTCTCACAAAGGTAGTGTGTGTGGATTGGCTGCGGGAATGCAGCGTCAACGGCTTCATGGTGCTACGCATTCTACAACATGAACAAGACGGGTGAGCCGGTGTGCTGTCCCTATCCAACACCGTTCTTGGTCGCTGTCGTCCTCGACGTAAGTGCACTGCTGTTTACTATTTTTTGCCTTTTGATCTATCTTCCATCATCGTGCAATAAAGTCGGGTGACGTTTGATGATTAATGCTGGGATTGTTGGTATGATTGTGATGATTACATCACACACAGACGTTGATGCGCACATTCGCGCGTCTGCTTTTGATTGTGGTATGCCTCGGGTATGGCATCGTGCGCGATAGCCTGGCCCGCCGCGAAGTCGTATTGATCACGCTACTGTCATGGACCTATTTCGTATCGGGCATTGGGGATGAAATCACGCGAGGCACTTCAAGTGGGGTTGAATTCCGCGAAAAGCCCACAGCGTGGACGTTTGTGCAGTTGCTGTGCAACCTCATGTTCATCATGTGGATCCACTATTCCCTGGAGACCATCATCAAGCAGCTTCGTGAGCAAAAGCAATCGGCCAAGGTGGCCATGTATCGATCGCTTGCGTACTCGCTTGCCGGCTTTGTTCTCTTCTTTACGGGTCTCACGCTCGTAGCCGTGTGCAGTCGTGTTGGTGTATTCGACTGGGACGTGGAGTGGGAATGGATGCAGCTCGTAGCGTGGCCCATGCTCAATTTCATTGTGTCTGCGGCGATGTGTTTGATTTGGCGGCCAACGCAAAACTCGTCCCAGTTTGCGTTTTCCACACAATTGCCGATGTCAGCAGATGATGCGGATGAAGGTGGAGTGGAAATGACGGGCCGACCCACACATGACGATGACGACGATGGCATTTTTGGTGACGAAATCCCGTTGGATTCGGATGAAGACGACGAGATTGAAGTGGAGCTGTCTCCACCAAACGGTGGCGCTCCAAAGGGCCCCAAACGGTCACAACAGACAGAGCATGATGGCGTTTAAAGAGATCTGTTGGGGTGATTGATTTCCATTTGCATACTGCGCTCTAATGAAGGACGAAGTACTGAATCATTTTAGGCACATTAATCCTTCAAGAACAAACAAAATCTGAAGCAGTCTATTGCCACCATCAATTAGAGTTCGCTTGGACGGTGTGCATGAAGTCTGCTACGCAATACTAGTTTCATATGTAACCATGATTTGCGTGACAAATTTCCGTGCCCCAAGCATTTCTAACTTCTTACGCATCTTTCTTGTGATCCCCTGAAAATGTTCGCGCGATGAAACCAAGCACGACAAAGCACCCCAGCGGGAAGAGAAGAGACTGGAAATTAAACGATTCCTCCGTGGCAATCTCCTTCGCTGGCACGGCAACTGCAGCTCCCTTTTGACCACCCTCCAGTTCTCGCCCTTCATGTGCTGCCTCGTTGGCTCCAGCAGTGTCAGCAGCCGGGGGGCGCTGGAAACCTGCGCCTGGGGCATCTTGGTTCTTAAATTCCGCACCAACGGCGGCAGCTTCGGCAGCTGCAGCCGCGGCTTCTTTCTTGGGCGGGCACGGTTTGATAATTGTTTCCTCCGTCTCGTCGGGTGCCACATCGCTCTGACGCAGTCGCTTCGGTTGGCATGCGCTTGGGAGGAAGTCAGGACTTCCGGTGTATCCCTTGCAAATCGCCTCCTGTAAGAAATCATAACCAATTCCTTTGTGTGCATTGCCAAGCAATTCGTTGTTGATCATCACGAATGGCACCCATTGAATCTTCACTGTCTTGCGTGTCGCCACGTGGCCCGCAAGAAGGTCCTTGCTTTTGGTGTCAAAGCAAGACTTCATCTTGGTAAAATGATCCTTTATCGGAAAACACTTTTTGATAATGGCCGTCCACGTCATCCCACGATTGTCTTTGCCTTCCATGCACTGTTCTCATACCAGTAAAGCAACGTGATAAGATCCCCAACGAGTGAGATCGAGATGCCCAGAAATTTGCGATGTGTAGCTAATCAGTACAGTCATACTATTATACTACATACCGCAAGACGTTCAATCATGTCGTCGACGGCGGGGAACTCGTTGATGGCGCAACTAAGCCACCGGTGACCAGTGCATTCAATTGGGCCCATGCTGCAGACAAATTCACCGTCTGCGTCATAGTACATGCCAGCAGCAGGAACGGGGTGAAAGTCGACGATTGAGCGGAATCTAGTTTCAACCAACGAAAAGAGTAAAGTTGGAGAGCAATCGCACATATCGGGCGTGAGAAGAAAATTAAACGGTGGAGTGTCGTTGCATCAAATAGGGAGACGTACTCTTCGTTGCGAAGCAGCTTCACGAGAGGTGAGGTGATAAACCCCATGCACCCTGGGCTGATCGATCAAATCATAACACCAGAACGCCTACAGTTAGTATGCTCGTGCAGCAATATAGAATAGAAATACTTATCTACCGAACGTGCACACCGCCACGTACCAGAATGCACGCCAGAAGAGATCCAACCGGACCTTGTTGTTCGTATCGATATCTTCTTCTTCTTTAATGTCTAATTCAATCACCCCTTCAGGCAGTGGTTCTTCCTTTTCTTCCGGTGCCACCTCTGCTTTGTCTGCTGCAGCTGCCGGCTTGGGTGTAGCTTCAACGACAACTACCGTTGCAGGCGTGGCCATGGCAGGAGGTTCAGGCTGCGCAGTAACGACTTCTACTGCTGGCTCGACAGGTTCCGGATCAGGCACGAATTCCTTCTGTTCGCCCACCACGGTGGTGCAAATATCGGGGTAGAACTTCTTCGGGCCCTTGTACGCTGAGCATATGCTGGTTCTGAGTTCCTTCAGCCCCACGCCCGTTGTGGCTGTGCCAATGACTTGCCTGTTCATTACAGTCTACTCCCGGAAAACAGAAGCAATACGTCCGCAATTGCGATCAGCTCAGAATCTCCATGGTACAGATACGCCGATTCCCGAAACACAGTAAGACCATTGAGGAAACGTACGAATGGCATCCATTCCACCTTGTCGGCATAATGATCAACGATCATCTACCACGTTGATTCGACACCACAATCAAATTCATCCCGCCGGCACGAATGTCAATGTCAACAAATTAAACATTACCAGATCAAAAATACCAGTCAACCACAAGCTCGTCACCTTCCACTTACCGCGCGGAGCAGCTCTTCGCTACGCGTGTCGTAGCACTCTTTGAGGGCTACGCGTTCCTGTTCCGAAAAGCAATATTTGATTTTCGCATCCCACTCACCAACATCACCGGATGCATCGCCTTCCACACACTGCTCCACCACCATGACAAACGATTGACACGCATCGATTGCCGTCAGCAAAACCATACAATGCAACCAGGTGGCTTCGATCGGATCATCAGTCGACACAACCAACGCCAACGGTTGGCGTACGGATGTACGCACCGCAACATTTGTCAGGTACTTGACGACATCGTCACGGTCCTTCTCAATGACGCACACCTGCCACCGATGGCCCCAGCACTCATAATTGCCACCCTCGCAGTCCAACACCCCCTTCTCAATGATCATGCCAGCCGCGGGGTAAAGCCTGCAGCACACGTAGCACATAGCAACCATCGACGCACCCGAGGAACAAATCAATTAGTTGGTAACTTGGAGTGATTTCGTCGCCTCCCCCCCCCAATAGTAAGATAATACTTGGGGGAGGGAAGTAGGTTCGCGGATGTGCACGAATGGCGTACGTGAGATCGACGATATTGCGAATTCTGC